>BQNB010131584.1:0-18760 GCA_026074375.1 Tanacetum coccineum
TTTTGAGAGTTACCATGAAGTAAGTTGATTATTTGGTTTTAAGTTGTCTTTCGTGTATCCGTTTAAAATAGATTGCTAAAAAAAATTTTAGTGTAACTTTTGTTTACTTTTTAATTTCTTAATTTTTAGTGCATACGCACTCGATCTCAATCTCGTAATCGAAATCGTCGACAACAACAATTAACAACGGTTATTGTTAAGGAACCCGAGATTCCAATGGCCGACAATCGTATCATGGCTCAGATGCTACAAGCTCCCATCGAGGGATACGAAGATGCAATAGTTGTTCCACCGATAAATGCAAACAATTTCGAGCTTAAACAACCTTTGATTAATCTTGTGCAAAGTAATAAGTTCACGGGTAGACAAGACCTTCATAATCACCTTCGATTTTTTAACAAAGTCACTTTAATATTTAGACATCCCGAAGTTTCGAACACTTCGATAAAGCTTTTGCTTTTCCCTTTTTCTCTAGACGGTGAAGCCCGAGATTGGCTAGACAAAGAACCTTCAAGATCAATTCTCACATGGGACGACCTTGTTTCAAAATTTATTCCCACCTTCAAAAACCACTTACTATCGGAATGAGATCATTACTTTTTTCCAAAAACCAAACGAAACCTTCAATGAAGCATGGGAATGTTTTAAAGGACTCATTCGTCAATGTCTTTACCATGGCTTCTCGGAACTACACCAACTCGATACTTTTTACAATTCTTTGAATTCTAACGATCAAGATGCCTTAGACTCTGTTGTGGCTCAAGAAGGATTAGCGATTATTGAAAGCAAGTCAAAAGTTCGTTACTCAAGAAGTCGTGCTAATGATTCAAGAGTGAGTATGGATGCTCCTCTTTCTAATTCTTCACCTTCTAATAATTCTTTCGATATTCAACAATTAGCCGCTTCTCTCGAGGATAAGATGACTATTAAGATGAAACAAATGATGAATGAAATGAAAGCTTTAGTTGTTACTACTCCCGCACCCGTCAAAGCGGTTGAGGAAGTATGTGTTACGTGTGGATCGAATCATAATTTTAACCATTGTCCGTTAACTCGAGGTGGAAATGATTTTCCCGTTTTTCATGACAACATCCAACAATTTCAACAAACCGCAGCCGTTGGCAATTTTCTCCAAAGAAACCAACCATCTAATTTAGCAAGTCAAATGAAACCACCGGGTTTCAATCAACCAAATGTTCAAAACAACCAAGGAAACCAAAGCCGTTATCAAGGGAACAATTTCAATTCGAATCAAAACCGTGGAAACAATTTTAACCAAAACCATCAAAACCATCAAGGTCAAGTTTTTCAACCACCAACCAATCAACCACCGGTATACCAAGTTCCACCATATCAGGCTCCTACGCCCCAAATCCAAGGTGTTTCAAAAACGGATTTTGAAAATTACGTCAAGGCAAATGATGCGGTGTTGAAGAATGTTCAAAATCAAGGTCAAAATTTGCAAAATCAAATGGCTAATGTCACGAGTTTGTTGACAAGTCTTTGTAATAATTTCAAAAATTCAGCCTCTACCTCGAATTCAGGAACTCTTCCAAGTCAAACCGTAACTAACCCTCGTCAGCAAATTAATGCTATCACCACAAGGAGCGGTAAGACTTTGGAAGAACCTTCGACTCCTCTTGTTCCTACACCCGTTATTTCAATTCCCCAAAATGAACCCAAACAAAACCCGGAGACGTCAACGGAAAAAGTGCAAAATCCAAATTTGGAAAATACCGCACATGTCCCACCTCCGGGGGAAGAAGATTCAATTTTCATGGAAATCCCAAAACCAAAAGCAAAGAAAACCATTAATGTTGAAATTCAAGATCTTAATTCTCCAAAGCCAACGTCGTATCAACCTAAACTTCCATACCCCGAGAGGATGAAAGTTAGAGAACACGATAAACAAAGTGCTCAACATAGCCGATTTTTGAAGATGTTCAAACAACTCTGTTTAGAGATTGGATTAAAATATGCTCTCGTCGAAATGCCAAAGTTCAACAAATGGTTAAGCTCGTTGCTAAGAAACAAAGAGAAACTCGAGGAGATCGCTATTACGACTGTGAAAGACGAATGTTCCACTATCATCATGAATAAGGTTCTCGAAAAGCTCAAAGATCCAGGAAAATTTCTCATTCCATGTGCTTTACAAGAGCTTGATAGGACTAGTACTTTAGCCGATTCAGGAGCTAGCATTAACCTTTTACCTCATTCAATCTACAAGCAACTTGGGCTTGAAGCTTTGACTCCTACTCGAATGACATACGAGCTTGCCAATCGTTCCATTTCTCACTTTTACTTTCCCTCGGACTTTGTTTGTTTCTGATTTCATGCCGATCCTCTGGAGTACGTTTTGAATACTCGGGAGACCTTTTCTTAGGATAGCTCATGCTTTAATCGATGTATATGAAGGAGAGATAATGCTTAGAAATGATGATCAATCTTTAACCCTTAAATGTGGTGATATGCCTTCTATTTCGTACAACAATTTCGAATCGTTGAAGAAAGTCGATCTCATTGATGTCACGTGTGAAGAGTACTCACAAGAAGTTTTAGATTTTTCCGGGACTCAGTGCATTATGGCAATCCGTCTCCCGGATACGATCCGATTGTTTCAAATTCTTCTCTGACACTCACTCCTTTCGAGGAAAGTGATTTTCTACTTTTTGAAGAAGCCGATGCTTTTATTGCATCGCTAGACGAGCAAAACTTCACCAGAAATTATGCTAAGTACTTTTCCTGAGGGTGACATTTCATTTCTCAAGCACTTTCAATAGTGTTCCATTACTCCTCAACCAAACCAAGGAGATTATTTACCAGAATTTCGAAGAGACCTTAAAATAGTTAAACCAAAGAAGTCTTCAATCGAATATGCTGTTTCTTATGAACCAAAGAATAAACCTCTCGAGGTTGAACTTAAGGACTTACCACCTCATCTCGAATACGCATTTTTTAGCAGATAAACACATAGTTTCTGTTATAATTGCACAGATTTGGCAATGATGAAAAGACGCTCTATAAAGGTTCTTTCAATCCCGAAAGCACGCAATCGCTTGGAAGCTCTTGGACTTAAGGGTATAATACCGAATTTTTGTTTTCATAAAATTCTAATGGAAGATGACTATGAACCAGCGGTCCAACATTAGAGAAGGGTTAATCCAAAGATTCATGATGTCATTAAAAAAGAGGTTGAAAAACTTCTTGACGCTGGATTGATCTACCTATCTCGGATAGTCCTTGGGTGAGCCCAGTTACTTTGTGTACAAAAGAAGGCGAAGGAATGAACGATGTAGTAACCAATGATGATAACGAATTAGTACAGACAAGACTTGTAACAGGATGGAGAGTATGCATAGATTATCGTAAGTTGAACGAAGCTACAAGAAAAGACCATTTCCCTTTACCGTTCATGGATCAAATGCTTGAGAGACTCGCATGAAATGAGTACTATTGTTTCCTCGACGGTTTCTCGAGTTATCCTGCTTCTAATTCACTCCAAATGACCAATGAGAAGACCACAATTCACTTGCCCATACGGAACGTTTGCTTATCGCCGCATGCCTTTTGGTTTATGCAATGCGCCAGGCACGTTTCAAAGGTGTATGATGGCAATATTCCATGACATGATTGAAAAGACAATGGAAGTCTTCATGGATGATTTCTCGGTATTTGGAGATTCTTTTTCTACGTGCCTACCAATTTAGAAAAAAATGCCTTATAAACGGTGTGAAAGACACAACTTAGTATAAATGGAGAGACAAAAAAGTCAATTTCAGGTGAAAGAAGTATCGTTATCGAGACCATAAGATCTCAAAGAAAGGAATTGAAGCTCGACAAAGCTAGATCCGATGTGATTTCAAGCTACACTCACCCAACCACCGTTAAGGGAATTCGATGTTTTTCTCGGGCATGTTTTTTTTACCGCAGATTCATCAAGACTTTTCAAAGATCTTCTCGACCCCATGACCCATCTATAGAGGAAAACCTCCTTTTATTTTCTCGGAAGATTGCATTCTCGCCTTTCAAAATTGAAAAAGAAGTTAAATGAGCTCCAAATTCTCATTGTCTAAATTGGGACCACACCTTTGAAATCATGTGTGATGCAAGTTGATTAATGCAATAGCTTTATTTAATAAAAGTGCGGTTCTAGGGCAAAGGATTGAGAAGCATTTTAGACCAATTCATTATGCAAGTAAGACAATGACCGAAGCAGAAACGAATTACACAACAACGGAAAAAGAGATGCTTGCAGTTGTTTACGCTTTTGATCCCTCCTTCGATATTCTAATATGACAAACGTATTGTGTAACGGACCACTCCGCATTAAAATACCTCTTCAACAAGAAAGACGCCAAAGCAAGAAGTTTGCTTAGATGGGTCTTACTTTTCATGAATTTGATTTTTCAGTAATTGTACAATGGAGCTGAAAACTATGCTGTCGATCAACTCTCTGTCTTGAAAACCCGTCTATGAGAACGTTCTTTTTGGATCCTAAGGAGATTAATGAAACTTTTTCCTTTTGAAACGTTGACGTACGGTAACTTCTCATGATAATCACAGTTACACCCGTGGTTGCCGATATAGCAAATTACACGAGGGGGGAATTTTCTTATCAAAGGAATGTCAACCCAACAAAAGAGGAAGTTTTTCAAGGATATAAAGCATTACTTTTGGGATGATCCCTATCTCTTTCGTACATGTGCAGATCAAATCATCTGTAGATGTGTATTTGGCCAAGAAGCTCTTGAAATCCTCAAGGCTTGTCATGAAGGACCCACCTGGGGTGCCATCTTAGTAACTAATATTCACTGCTCGGAAGTATTTGATGCCGGTTTTCTTTTGGCATACAATTATAAGGAGCTCACGAATTGATCAAATCTTGTGTGCATGCAAAGACAAGGCAACGATTTCCATCGAGATGAGATGCTCAAATGCAATCAAGTTTTGTGAAATTTTCGATGTTTGAAGGTATCGATTTTATGGGACCTTTCTCCGTCGTCTAGAGGAAACAATATATTTTAGTAGAAGTTGATTATATTTCAAATGGGTGAAGCCAGGCGCTCCCCGCCACCAACGTTTGCCTTAGAGTCGTTGTCAAGTTTTAAATCCATTTCTCCCCTCGATTTGGTGCACCTAGAGCTATCATAAGCGATCGTGGGACCCATTTCTGTAATGACAAATTTGATAAAGTTATGTCTAAATATGGTGTCACACATCGTCTTTCTACCGCTTACCACCCTCAGACTAGTGGTCAAGTCGAGGTGACAAATCGTGGTCTCAAAAGAATCTTAGAGAGGACGGTCGGAGAAAACCGTGCCTCATGGTCAGACAAGTTAGATGATGCATTGTGGGCATTCCGAACCGCTTACAAGACTCCAATTGGATGCACTCCGTACAAGTTAGTCTATGGAAAAGCGTGTCACTTACCCGTCGAACTAGAACACAAGGCATATTGGGCTCTTAAGCATGCCAACTTCGATCTCAAGACCGCGGGTGATCATCGAAAGCTTCAACTCAATGAAATTAGCGAGCTTCGTGATCAAGTTTATGAGAATTCGCTAATCTACAAGGAGAAGAGAAAGAAACTTCACGATTCCAAGATAAAGAATCGAATCTTCAATGTTGGTGATCAAGTTTTACTTTTCAACTCCCGATTAAAGATTTTCTTTGGAAAAGCTCATCCCGATGGGTCCGGTCCCTGTCACTATTTACCGAAGGTTATTTATGGCACAGCCAAAATTGTCTCATCCGATGGTTCTATTTCAAAGTCAACTGCTCTGTCTTTAAGCATTACCATGAAGGGGATACACCACCATTGGTTATCCCGGATCTCCAAACTTTCCCTAAGGACAACTAAATTCAGGGATCGAGTCGAGCTTGCGACTCGGTGACCAAAAACAAGCCGCTTCATGGGAGTTCACCCCATGCTTATCCTTTCTATTTTCTCTCTATTTTCTATTATCTAATGTGTTGTGTTGAGAGAGGCTTGGACTCTTTCCGATTTCTCGATGTTTGTTGCTTGTTTGTTGTGATTTTTGTAGGATCAAACCAACAAATTCTATGAAGCCTCTCGTGTCCGGTGTTGTGTCCCGTTTCACTCGAGCTTCTCATCCTTTGTGTGAAATTAGTTTAAGGAGATCCGATATCCTTTCATCTTATCGATTCACGTTTATCTTTGCATAATTCATAAACGGCTTAGATTTTCGTAGAGACCCGACTTTAAACATTGAGGACAATGTTTTGTTTTAGTTTGGGGAAGGGAATCTATCAATTTGATATTACCTGCTTATTGTTTTGTTCTCACGTACCCGTTTTCCCACAAAAATAGCAAAAAATTTAAATTTTTAGTCATAAATATAATTAAAAATATATATATATATAAATAAGTGTTAAGACACGAATGTAGGTTTTCCGTTGGTAAGAATAAGAAGTAATTTTTGACCCGATCGAACGTGTAGAGTTCTAGCTTTCTCCCTTAACAATTAATGATGATAGTTTGTGCTAGTCTCATGTAGACTTTAAACATGCTAGACTTGAAATCATTAGTAAATGAAAACTTGTGCTAATCTCAAGTAGATTTTAATAATATGCCAAGTTGATTTGTATATAGGGCTAAGTTTTGCAAATTATCTTTATTAGAGATTTTAAATTGCAAAAGAGTAAGAGATGATAGTGTTGATTAAGAATTACAGTTGCTATACAAAGTTTATTTGGCAAAAACCTAAGCTTATAAGAATAACTTGTGTTTTTCTTTCCCGGAGTTCTCTTAAAGATCTTACTATACGTGTTCTTTTTAATTTTTACAAATTAGAGTTTTACTCTTAAAAGTCTAATCAACATATTCAGAGAAAAAGCTTTATCGATGATGAAGTCAAACATCATCGGTAAATAAGAATTTTAGTTCAAGTTTATACTTTGGTTTTCTAAAACGAAATTTTTCTATTTGCAAAAATAAAGTGTTAAATTAATTAATTAATTAGTAAAAAAAACTATAAAAATGTAGTTGGTGAATAAAAATTATGCAAGTTATAAATCCTTAGTGTTAATTAAACAATTAATATTACAAACTTCATTCGTAATTAAAGTACCATGGGCATTTGTCGGTTCGCTCTCGATGTGACATCGAAAAAAAGGGTGGAGGTTGTATATTTAGGGTTGGTATCATTATAAGTGCACGAGCTCTTGTCGGAGGCGTGGCTGATGTGTCGTCGAAAGAAAAGTGATACCAATTCCTAGCCTAATAATGTAAATAGAAATAATAATGTTGCAAAGTTAGAAAATAAATAGGTAAAGTTTTTCATTTTCAAAACAAGGTATTCTTTGGAACTAAGGTTTGCAAAAGTCTACAGCTTTTTCATCAGAAGTTCATGCGTTTCGATTAGTATTCTCCGGATGGGGTGTCAAAAGCCTTAGCACTTACCCGATGACGATGGGATTGCTAGAGAAGAAAGTCTTTCATGGGGACAAGTGAAGACAACTGATGTCTTAGCTAATGAGGTTTTTGTTTGCTTTGAGATGTGATCTTGCTAAGTGATTAACATATTATCCTAAAAGGCCCATGTGTAAAGCTTGGTCGGATTTCATCTATCTAAATATGTGGATTTAATGGTTTAAATTAATTTGAACACACACACCTAAATATATGATTTATGTCGGGAAGAGGAATTCACAAGTTGTAATTATAAGTAGTCTTAGCATCTTAGCTCGTACTTAACGGTGATCTTATTTTTAAGCTTAGCATGGGAAAAGTGAAAAAAAATCGGGATGATGAAGTTATCTTTTAGACACTTAATTGTGCTTTTTGTTCTATGATTCCTACAAAAGTTACCAAATGAGGTAAGGTAATGAAAACAATACATTATGTCACACAAATAAGTTGTAGTTAGGAATACAAGAGAAAAAAAGATTTAAAAATGGGGAAGTGTCGGGTGTTTATAGCTTTGTGATCTTCTAGCTCTCTCAACCAAAATTCTTTGGCTACTTTTCAACGGTTTGTTTTCGGGAAGTTTCGAGGTATTTGGTTATAAGGCACATGTAATATTCGTGTGGACAAGCAATCGTTTAGTTTTGGGGAAATTTTGATAATTGTAAAATACACACTATCCATTATGCTTACAAAAGCCAATTAAACCAAAACAGACCAAAAAATGCAAAAATGTGCTTGTATTGGTGTTTTGTTGTGATGCAGGAAACGGATTTATCAGAAATCAAAGAAAACCATCAAAAAAGGGCAAGCACGGACAGAGAACGGAAGAGTGAACTCAAAAGCCGGAAGCAAATGCCTAGAAAAGTCAAACCTCCAGTCATCTTGGTCAATAAGTTACCCTAAAAGACAAAACTCAAAATAATCCATTTTTCACCCTCAAAGTTTTCACAAAAACAATCCAAAAAATAACCCATCACCTCCTAAATGGGCCACACCCAGATCCTAAGCCACTCCTTAGCCCATTTACCCTTTTTCCTAACCACAGGGTAACCAATCTTGTAATTTTCCAAACCTGTTTTATACTAAAAAAAAGAAAAGAAAAATAAAACACAAGGGCCATATTTGCAATTTCCCTAAAGTTACAACTGAATTACCCTTTTCAGTTATAATTTGGGCGCCAAACCTAAACACTATTCACCCGTCGTCCCAAAGTTTACCTAGCCACTCACTCTTAACAAAGGGCTTTTCTTAATTGAGGGATAAAATAGACTATTCAAGTGGTCGTATACATGGTGGCAAGGTTAAATCAGTCAAATCAAGAGGCAATCATTGGTCACTCAAGCACATAGCCACGTCAGAGTTAGGAAAGCACAAAGAAATTTGGGTTTTTACACTAAAACAACACTCAAAGAAAGCACAAGCTGTCACAATCAAAGAATGACAGCTTGGCAATCCTCAAGTGTCCACAAATGATCCAACGGCTATGAATCATGATCCAATGATTAAGAGATTCAAGGGTTGAGATTGAAGGATTGAAGAGCAAGGCAGGAGAGACTAGAAGCTTCATCTACAGCCTATAAAAAGGCCTCACTATCACACACTCACACATGTAGAACGTAGCTTTTAGATTTAAGTTTTAGCTTAATTTTCAATTTCTAGCTTAATTTTGTTTTAAATCTTGTAACTTTCCTTTTAAGTATTGTAATCAATCTTTTTATGAATGAAATTCAGTTGTTTTTAATCTCTCAAAAGCTCTTTTGTTAAAATTCATAAGCTCTTATTTTTCTTATTTGATATTAAGCTAAAGCTCAATAAGCCCTCATAAGCTTAAAATCAGTTCTAATAAGTCTATAAGCTTATTATGAAGCTCAACTCATCTTAATCATACTTTAAACCTGTAAAATTAGCTTAAAATTTCTATTTACTTTGGATTTATTGGATTTAAGCTTATGGAAGGGGATCTAGTAATGGATGAGATCCCAAGGACTTATACCCTAGCTTATTAATAAGCTAGGGAGCTTGTAGCTGCCATATTTGGTTCCTCTTGTTTAGCTAGAGGATTTGTAAGTTTCTCTTTAATTTCTTTAAGTTTTTCCTTTCAATAATTGTCTATTTACTTTCTATGCTTAAATCTTTTTATTTGCTTATAATGGTTGCTTATTTGTTCTTAAATATCTTTAATTTTGCTTATTAGATTAGTTAGATTATCTGTTTTTGACTAAGTAGTTAAAAAATTCATTAGTTTAAAATTTAGATTGTCATAAAACCATAAAAACACTAAAAATTTAGTATAATCTTAGATCTTAAGTTTTAGCTAAATCCAGTTGTTAGTTTATGCTTAATAAGTTAGTTATAAGCTAGTTTTTATCTGGTGTAGTTTAGTAACTTATTAATTAGATTTGCAATTTAAGCTTTAGAAAAAAAAAATAAAAAAAAACACATTTCTGTCTAAATGGTAAAGTGGTGTTTGGCATATAGCAAGTTTGACATTAAAAGTCAAATATTTTATGAGGGCCAAAACACTTTGGTCAGCTGAGTTTTAATAAGAAATCAAGTTTTAAAAAGGTTTGAGTTCTTAGATTTTAGTCTAAATGAAATTGTGGTTTATTATGCATGTTCCTGCACCAGGGCATATTGTTTCTTAAAGTTTGATTGCTAAAATTTGATCTAAGCCTCCAAGGCTTAGATTGTGCTTGCTTTGTGTTTATAAACACACAAGAAGAGTATCCAAGTGCAGGTTTACCCTTAAGGTAACCTGCACTATTGGATTTGTGCTAAGTGTCAAGTGCATCAGCAGGAACTAGGTTGTTCCTGCTGTCACTTTTGAATTTAATTTTAGTTAAGTAAAAGTAGTTTAGGTTTTTCTTAAATTCAAGTAGCTCTAAAGTCTAGGTATAGATTATTATAGATGATGTCTTAATTGTATTTTCTAGCTTATTTACCTAGCTTAATTCAGCTGTCAAATTCAACTAAGATCAAAAATACCAAAAAAGTAGGTTAATTAAGTAGATTCTTAAATTGTTAATTTTAGCTTAAGGTATTTGTTTTTATAGCTTAAATAGATAGTTTATTAGTAATTGCATAAGTTCTCATAAGCTCTTAGTCTAGAATTGCTTATTGAGTTTTTAAGCTTAATTGGTTTTTGAACTATTTGGCTTAATCTCTGAGTTTGCTTGTTTAATGATCATTTTCAGTAGCTTAAAAGAGTTCCTAGCTCTATTTTCTTTTCTGAATCAGCTTAAGCAAGTTATAAGCTAATTAGAACATCTTTTGTTTTGCAATTTGGACTTATTTTGAGCTCTTTATAGCTTAATTAGTAAAAACAAAGGGAAAGCCTTTGTTTCTGTAATCAGCTTAAAGATAAGCTCTTTAAGAGCTTATTAGTTGATTTCAGCACTAAGTGTTTTTGTTAAAATTGTTCACCTCAGCTTATTTTATAACTTTGCTTCTTTAAGTTTTTGCTGAAAAGCACTTTTTAGTTTCATCTTATTTTTAAGCCTAAAAAGGACTTAGTTTGAAGTCGGGCTTGGTCTCAGGGGTTGGTTTTGCAACTTTAAAGTTTCTCAGTTAGTCCCTCCGTTAGTTAGTTAGTCTTTCCTGTTAGTCCTTTAGGGATTTGCATAGTTAGTCCCTAGTTAGTTAAATAGTTAGTTTAATTAATTTTAATTAGTTTAATTTAGTAATTAGGTTTTAGCTTTTAATTAGTTTAATTAAGGTTTAAATAAAAAGTAAAAATTAGGGATTTTATTTTTATTAAATTTCTGCATATTTTCTTTATTTAGTTTAATTTTTTATAAAATTTTTAGGATTTTATTTTTAATAGTTTTATTACTTTTAAAGTTTTTAATTAGTTTAAATTTTAGAAAAATCATATCTTTAAATCTAAAAAGCCAAAAATAATAATTCTTTTTTCTAAAATTTTTCTTTTTACTTATTTTACTTAGGAAAAATATAATTTCAATTATTTTCTATTTTTTTATTTTTAGGATTTAATTCGAATTAAATAGTTTTTAATTAATAAAAAAAATTCAAAAATAATCAAAAAAATATTTTTCTTTTTCTTAAAATTTTATTTTATCCTAATTTAGGTTAAGAAACTTAGTTTGCAATTTTAGGGTTTAATTTTAGTTTACTTGCTTAATTGTCGCGTTTTATTTGTTTTCCGTATTCGTTTAATTGTTTAAATTACCTTTAATTTTCAATCTTAATTGTTGCTTTTTATTTAGTAGTCATAGATCATCAAATCATCTATTTTCTTATTCAAATCATAATCCAAGCTTAAACGAGGTTTCAATTTCACTAGTCGTTGGGGAAACGACCCGGGTGATCATATTTATCCGGTTAAATATACGTATTATATATTATATTATATATATTTTTAAGAGTGAATTTTCCTTAGGGAATTTTCTTAATTGCTCTTAAGGTTATATTAGTATATATATATATTTTATAGTGTATTAAAAAACCACAATCAAGCTTACACACTTGCAGGATAACAAGTAAGTCTTCTATAAATACCCTTTATACGTGTGTAGGTTTTAGGTTATATCAACGTTTAGGTATGATCTTGTTATGAGGGTTTGTCTGGTTGCATAACTAAATTTATGTTTATTTTCCGATGTGTATATTTTATTCTCCATGCGTGATACCACAAGAACCCAAAGGTATCACTTTGTCCGTTCCACACAAGAAACAAACTTACATTACATATTTGAGATGGCATCTCCTGGTCCTAAATGCATTATAAAAATCTCGTAAAGGTAATTATACGATATACTTCAAGTGTCTTTTTAATTTTTACCTTAAGTATTATCGTGGGATGAGCAACCCTAACAATAGAGGCAACCTCAGCACGTAGGGTAACGCCTACTTATTTGTTCCCCACCTGATTAATTCCATTGATGGGGAGGCTGAGCTAACCTTTCTTATTCGATTCGCATCAGAAAGGCCGGGAACACCCACCGTTCCTTTCGTGCATATAGGCTACCGGATGACTAGCTACATCGGTAGAGGAATGTACATAAACTCTAAGTACATTCCAGATTTGGAAACCTAAGTAACTCAATAGACTAAGGTGTAGAGTGCGCCTTTAGGCCTGGTCATATTACAACATTTTGTTTAAGGCAGAGGTCTGAAATAAAAAGCAACCCACCATAAAACACTGACTATGGTTGAAGTTGTTGCAAAAATTAGATCAAAAAACATAAAACATGCAGAACTTGTTTAGGACACACGTCTAAAGCACTCGTAATAATGTTACATTGTATTAATGGTTCGGCATCATACGGAATGACGCTTCTGTGGAGGGACGCCTCCTAACATTTAAGGATGAACCACCTTGACTTAGTTTTTACGCTTGTGATTATCCACGTAAATGATTGACATCTAGAGTGATGGTACAATCTTTGGTTGACGAACCTGTCTGATTAGCTCGTAACCTCCTCTAGAGCAGTGCTACAATTTCCCTCTGAAGTGATGGTAAAGTCTTTGGTGGGGGCTAAAACTCTAATTATCTCGTAACATCCGAAGTGGTAATACAATCTTTACCTATGGAGCACTGAATCAACCTTTGGGTGATCAAAATATCTAGTTAGCTCATAACCTCCTGGGTTTTAGGGTACAATTTCATTCGAAGTGATGGTAAAGTATGTGTTCAAGCTAAAACTATTATTAGCTTATAATATCCAGAGTGGTGGTATATTCTTAACCTCCGGAGTAGTGAAAAAACCTTTGGCTGAGCAAACTCTCTAGTTAGCTCATAGCTTCCTCTGGAGCGGTGGTATAATCTTCACCTCGAAGTGATGAAACAGCTTTTGGTAAGAGCATACTCTCTAGTTAGCTCTTCACCTCCTCTATAACGGTGGTACAATCTTCACCCCAGAGTAATAGAATAACTTTTGATAGATCAAACTCTCTACTTAGCTCCTCACCTCCTCGATGCAGGTAGGTATCAACTTTTTTAGGTGAGCACTTCGAATAGCTTTTAACTTCCTCACCATTAGGTGAGTACCTCTCGGGGGAAACAATTTCCTAGATAGCTTAGGGACTTCTTTGATAAACCCGGGATCGATTATACCTTCGGCAGTTAATTGTAGAAACATAGGTAACACAGTCTTGATTAGTTTGTACACACGATGATGTAATTGGTTCGGTAACCTCTTTTGAAGCAGTGGATTATATCCCTCGAGAGTGGTGTGGTATAATCTTTGGTGAGTGACCTGTCATTAGTCAACTCACAACCTCCTCCGGAGAGAAGAAGAGAAGAGAAAGAAAGAAGAAAACGAAGAATAGGAAAAGACGAACCTATGAAGAAAAGATAGAAGATAAGAGAGAAAGATGAAGAAAGAAGAAGAAAGAAAGATTAAGAGAGTGAAGAAATAGAGAAAGAGAAAAAGAATAAGAAAAGAAAGAAAGACAGAAGAGAACAGAAATAGAAGAAAGAAAGAAGAAGAGAGAGAAGAAGAAAGAAAAGTGAAGAAGGAAAGAAGCATTTAGAGAAAGAAGAGAGAAAGAAGAAAGAAGAAAAGACGAAAAGAAGAGAATAGAAAGAAAGAAGAAGAACTGTAGAAAGGAGAAGAAGAGTAGATAGAAGAAAAGAGAGAAGAGAGGAAGAGAGAAAGAAAGTGAAAGAGAAACAGAAGTAGAAAGAAATGAAATAAGAAGAAGAAGTATCAGAAAGAAGAGAAAAGAAGAAAAGATAGATATTCTAGAAGAGAAGAAAGAAAGAAGAAGGAAGAAGAGAATGTGAAAGAGAAAAGAAGAAAGAAAGAAGATAGAGAAGAAGAAGCATATAAGAAAGGAGGGCATTAGATGAAGAAAAGAAATAACTTTTGATAGATCAAACTCTCTACTTAGCTCCTCACCTCCTCCGATGCGGTGGTACAACTTTTTAGGTGAGCACCTCTCGAATTAGCTCTTAACTTCCTCACCATTAGGTGAGAACCTCTCGAGGAAACAATTCCTAGATAGCTTATGGCCTTCTTCTGATAAGGGATCGATATACCTTTGGAGTAATTGTAGAAACATAGGTAACACAGTCTTGAATTAGCTTGTAACACGATGATGTAATTGGTTCGTAACCTCTTTTGAAGCAGAGGAATAATATCCCTCGAGAGTGGTGGTATAATCTTTGGCTGAGTGACCTGTCTAGTCAACTCACAACCTCCTCCGGAGCAGAAGAAGCATGTCACTACGAAGTGGTAGCATTATCTTTGGTTGAGCGAACTATCCAATAAGCTTATTACCTCCTTTGGATCCTTGGTATAATACCCTTCCGGAGTGACAATGTAAGTAAGTTAGCAACCTCCTTTGTATTCGTGGAGAAATTCCATTCCAAAGTGATGGCATTATGTAGTAACCTCCTCAAGAAAAATTGGTACAAACTCCTTTCGCAGTGATGGTATAGTCTTGGGTTGAAGTAGCCTTTGGGTGAGAAAGCTCCTCAACTAGCTCGAGACCCCCAAAAAGGGGGGCATAACATCATCATACTCTGAGCAGATGACAACATAATAAATATAACTTCGACAAGATTTGATCGACTCCGGCTAGGGCTACGAAGATATGGCGTACAATTCGTCACCAAGATGCGGTGTGAATTACCAGTCGGGAATCGCCAACTGAATCGATGCTCTTCTCGTCGCTACCCGAATAATTATACATTCAAGCAGAAGTATGAACCAAAAACTCATAAATAAGGAACCCCGGAAGAGATGGATGTACGATATACCCTTCTCATATACCAGTCTCAGCAAAAGTGAAAAACAAGACACCTAATTTATGGTCTAGCACTCACAATCAAGAATTGTAAATGCTAGACTGGGGGGGTGATGAGGTATGCAACCTTTTGGATCATACCCATCAACCATTCTACGGCGACAAATACTCGAGTCTAACATAACATGGCTAAAACCACATCATACTAGACTGGAGGGCATGTTGAGGTATATGATCCTCCGTATCATATGCGATAACAAATACTTGAGCCTAACATAACATGGCTAGAACTACATCATACTAGACTTGGGGATATGTTGACGTATATGATCCTTTAGAGCCATCTGAAGCATATGTCAACAACAGAGGTATGCTACTGCATCCGTTGATCTAAAATGGAGGTATGCTCCTCCATCAGGAGGATATGATTTGCACAGGAGGCATTCTTCTCCATCATTTGGTATGCTCCTCCCCCCGAAGGATATGATCTATAGTGAAGGTATGCTTTTCCATCCATTGGTATGCTCCTCTATTCGAGGGATATATGTCTATAGCGGTGGTATGCTCCTCCATCCGTTGGAATGGTTCTCCGAATAGTCTATGTCTAAAGAAGGTTAGCTTAGTTCCGAAGGTATTGACGAGTCTTAGAGGTAGCCCTTATCCTCTGCATGAGTGACCGCTAGAGTAGGATACGACAAGAACACTGTAGGAACGGTACCTTTCCATGACAGCCGCTGGGACCACTGCATAATAACGAAAATGCGTGCCCCGAAAGGAGTAGGTGTAGGGGCATAAGCGAGACAGCCACTGCAGAGTAACGACAAAGGTACATCTAGAACTTCCTAGTCGTGGAACACACTCCATGTAGTATAAATAGGCTTACACACTCCGCTCCTGACTCACACTTTTTGTCTCTCTCTACTTTCTCTCACTAAAATATCTACTAATACTTACTCTCACGCCAGAGGTTGGTCTCGGATTCAAAATCTGAGGCGAGCTAACTGTGTTATGTCTTACTTTTAGCTGAGGGACAAAGGAGCTACAACTGCGTCCGAAGGAGCCAAAGCTGAACTACACTTACGATGTCTAATCACTCTTACTTTCAGTTAAGGGACGAAGAAGCTACCACAATCTCCAAAGGAGGCGAAGCTGAACCATACTTACGAAGTCTAAGCACTCTTAGGGAAACTCTTAAACACCAGTGTGTGTATATGTGTGTAAATCAGTGTGCGTGTTGAGAGAGATCAAAATTATTTAAGTTTTTATTTTCATAAAATGAAATTGTAGTAAGTTATGAAAAAAATGGAGATATCACACATAATTATTGTGAGCAGTGGCAGAGGTAGGAAGGAGGCACGGTGGGACACATGTTCCCTTAGCAAAAAAATTGCAATGTAATAGTTTTAAAATATATGGCTATTTTTGTATTTTGCTCTCATGAGAAACAATTTATAATGTATTTTCTTAAAATTATTCAAGTGTGCCCTCGAGCAAAATTTTCTTACTCTGCCCGTGAGTGTCATACGAATCTCCTGACTTGACACATGTCATTAAGCTATAAATAGCTATGCATCGTAACGGATTTATCTTATCTTATTTGCACTGAATTCAGTGGGATTATATTATACACTTTACTTTGAGTTTATGTTCAAGCTTTTTTAGTTAATCATCCAACTTAAGGTTATAGACCTTGATTAAAATGATATTTGTTAGTACAAAATTAGTGTCGGGTTTAGCAAGGTGTTAAAGTCCTTCGTCGGGTCGGGCCTCCAAGTGACTTGAATGCTTGATCTTGTACTAGAGCAAGAGAAGTGATGATTTTCTGCACAATTAAAAGTAAACCGTTAGCCTTACCGTGGGGACGGACCCCACGATTAGACTCCGGCGTGAGAGTAAGTATTCATATTGTCAGAGTATATGTCAGGGAGAATAAGAATAATTGTGTACCTTTTGGGATGTATGGTGATCCCTATTTATAGGTGTCTAATACTAGGGTTTCCTAGTATTTCGGTTACTTTAGTAGTGGCCAGAGTGGGTCCCTTGTCGGGCAAGGGTCCACGTGTAATCGTCTCCGCGGACGCGAGTGATCTTCCGCGGTCATTGCATGTCCACGGAGGTGTCATGGTGCGGCTTTTAAAGATACTCACGTGCGTCCTTGGAATATCCGGAGTTTGACCCTTTGTCAAGCTTAGTAATCCGGCTATTCGCTGTATTGGGCCTGGGCCCATATGCGTATATTATGAACTAAGCCCAGTAAGCTTGGTGTTCGTACTATACGTCATCAAGTCCCCCCAGTCTAGTTTGCTTTACTGTACGCGGTACGATTATAGCGTGCGGTGAGCATCACTAGACTAGAGTTCCGTGATCATATCTTCTTCCGCTCTTGCCCTGTTCCGGATCTTTTGCGCCGTTTTGGCAGTTTGTCGTTGGTTACGTGGGCTCCTTGTGTCCTCTTATGTTCTGCGTGATTTGACCGCCTGGGTCCCATATCCAGCTGTTATCATTATCTTTTTACTCTGCCTTTGTACCGTTGATTGGGAAGTGTCTTGGCACGTGTCATCATCTGACCCTTACCCGACTTAAATATACCATGGGTATAAATAGTCGATTCATGCCCTACTGTTTCTTTTTCATCTTCTTCCACTTTCCCACCATTGTTGATAAATTTCAAGGTCTTCTAGTTGCACATCCTCCTTGATTCTACCAGTTTGTTTTTATTCAGGTTAATCTCTTTGTTTCTATTTTATTATGGGCAGTATTACATCCCTCAAATGTGTTCTTACACAAGAACACCTTAATGCTATTTGTGCTAAATATTTCGTTCCTGAGGAAATTCATCCTCAATTACCAAGCCCTGATGCCACCATGCACGAAAGACCAACTGGTAAAGTTGGAATGTACACCCGATTCTTTGATTATGCCAACTACCGTATCCCGTTTTCTACCTTCTTCGTGTCTGTTCTCACCCATTTCCGCATTCCGTTTTCCCAATTGTCCGTGTTTGGATCTGCCAAGGTTTCTCATTTTGAAATCTTGTGCCGTGTTTGCAATATTGAACCTGATGTTAGCTTGTTCCGCTACTTTTATACACACAATTATAAGAATGGATGGTTTGGGTTCACTAAGCGTCCGAACGTCCGTGCTTGCTATTCCAAGAATTTGGATTCCGTGAAGAATTGGAATGATCATTTTTTCTGGGTTGATGAGTTTGTGGTTCCTGCTAATGCCCGGTTTAGTTGGTTTTCGGGTTCAAATATTGTCAAAGATCGAGCTCCCGCTCCCTCTGAATATAATGTGGAGCATGTTAATACCCTTATTGCTCAAGCCTCTCCGTTCCTTAGGTTCCCGGAAGAATTTCTTTGCTGGGTTGGCATAAGCCGTAATTACCTTTTTATCCGAGACGCTTATCCCCGCTTTGTGGTGATTGTTGAAAGAGCCAGAGCTGAAAATGAAAGACCTATTGTCACCGTGGCCAAACATCACACCGTGACCCTACTTCCGACCTTTGTGGTTCGTTCCTCCGGAGAGTTGTTGGCTAGTGTGGAGAGGGAATTTGTTGGAGATGCAAGTGTTGGTGATGGTGGAGATCAGGGGTTTGATTCCGTTGGTGGTCAGGAT
>BQNB010131585.1:0-16086 GCA_026074375.1 Tanacetum coccineum
AAAGGTCATTTTAGACACTACGGTTAAGAAAGAAACACAAAAAGGTATTAATACATGATATTCTATGAACCTCATTACATTTTATAGGCCATATTTTGCTATTACAAAGGCTTTCGGTTTAATTGTTAAAACTATTGTCCTTTTGTTTTTAAATATGAAATGTAGACCCAAGAATGAGGCACATTTGTAACTGGAAGGGACACTCTGTGGTTCATGAGGACGAGGAAGTTGTGTTCTACCAAACACTCTGTCGTCATGTAAAGAATGAAGGCAGTCTGGTATGCATATGATGATTTAGCCTATAAATTATAAATACTTGCATATTTTTAGTCACCCGGTAATACGTCTCTTTTTATGAAGGCAATCCTACTAGATTTTGTGACCGCTAATGATCTCTTTATTTTCGAGCACGCTAAGATTGTGTATAGTAAAAAGAGTTACAGGCTTGAGCTTCATCGAGAATTCTACAATGATAACCCCAGTCGTGTCAATGATATGAAACTCGTTGGAAACTGGAGGAGGATTTCACGTTGTTGCATGTTTGGAAAGAACAAGACAATTCGCTTAAAGTACTTGACAAACATGTTAGATAAATTTGTTGTCAAAACCTATGGACAGGATCCAATCATGAATCTTGTGTTCCATATGTGTTAAGTAGGAGTACAGTAGTAGTTATGTTGGTTTGTATTATGTGGAATGTTCATATGTTTATAGCATGTTTGGAAATTATTAGTTTCTTTTGTTAATTACAAAGTGATGAGGTGTCATTTTATATACATTTTCAGGGTCGTTTAACCCCCAAAATTGTGTGTTTATGCCCAAAATAGGTACTTAATCATTCCTTTTCCGGTATTTCTCATTTGGAAGACATTTGGATGGATTACATGTGACTTGGGCTCATTTAGAGAAGAAACAGACGAGATTACGAACCAACACCAAGACTCTTGAAGATTTGTTCTCACAGATCCTGGAGACGGCATCACAAGCCATACACGACGCCGTCACAACTCATCTACTGATAGCGTCACATATTTCAAGACGGTGGAAGCCCGCACTGTCTCAAACGCAGATCTAGAAGATTCATTTTACGATGGCGTCATGACTAAAACGCGACGTCGTCGCATCGATTTTCTTATATATACAAACCCGAATTTAGGGTTTTCAGTGTGTAACTTTAGAATAAAAAGAGGGTATGAACCCTAGTTCGTTTAGCAGTTGTAGGAGATGATTTTAGGGCCTAAAAACCCTATTGTACTTCTTCCAATTCATGTTTTAATCAAGTAAGGTTTACTTAATCATTCAATATGTCTATGTGTTGTTTGATTTATTGTTCTTGCTTTATTCTTAACATGCTCGGCTAAACCTATTATTGTGTTTATTTATGATTGTATGAAACCTAGAATGTAGATCTTAGTGGTGTTGCCTCTTGTGATGGATGTGCACGTTAGGTCTTAGAAAACCAGCTTTTGTCTGTATCGCTGTTGATATGTCTAGGGAAACGTGATTGTGTAGAAAGGATACCATCGGGTAACAGTCTTCATACTACCTTGCCCCCTAATATGGTTGATCTACTTTTAATGTATTTCACATGCACTTAGTAAACTCCTAGGGGCCATGTAATAGTCTTCATACTACCTTGCATGTGTGTTGCTCTAGCGGCATACTACGTAGATGGCGGATTTGTGTAATTCGTTCATGCTTTATTAAATAATTACACAGATCATCACAAGTATGACAAGGTAACAACACTAGGAGAAGCAATCTATGGAGTAATACATGATTAATAGTACACAAATCTTTTATCTTTTGTTATCACCATTTAGCGTAGAATATATTTAGTTTAATAGCTAAAACCAAACCTCTCTCCAATTATATGATTTACTTGCTTTCCATAAAATACAAAAAATAAAAAAATAATCTTCTCTTAACCTCTAGAATTCTGTTAAACTGTGATACAAACCTTCCCAACCTATTCCTTGAGTGACTGATAAACAACCCCGGGTCTTGCCTATACTACACTACAACGATTAGGTACACTGCCTAGGGAGTTGTAAAACTTCTCGTGTAGAAGTCCTACGACAACCGCACATCAAGTTTTTAGCGCCACTGCCTGGGGAATAGTTAGGCTTTGATCATAGTGTAGCTTAGTTCTGCTTTCTTGAATCCTTTCAAGTAAGAATGTTAATTCCCGCATTTAGCTTTCACGTAGTCTATTTTTCTCTTGTGCCCTTTGTTTTTAAATCACTCTCTTTCGTTCACCATCAGGATGTATGAAAGACCATCAACCACACCCTTTCAAAAACCCCCACGAAACACAACCTTCCCATTCTAAAGATATACCTTGGTGTTCCATCAACATCAAGATGAACCTATCTATGATGCGTAAACTCATTTCAAAAACTTAATCCAAAGAGTCCATCATCATGGCCTTGATTTATGGTCCCTTGCTTAATTATTTTATCATATCGTCGACCAATATACCCAAATGGGCCTTGACTTTGCAGCATATGGGAAGCTTAGGGAATTAAGTGGTGAAGAGGCATGGGAAACCATTAAAAGCATTTCCCAAGGCCAAAAAGAATGGGACAACCAACCAAACATTATTTCTGAACATGAAATAGAAAATTTGAAGGTTCATGCAAAGATATTATTTGGAAATGAAAATGTTTGCGTTAAGATGGATAGGAATATAACATGGGACAAAGTAGAAAATTCAGACCCACAAAGTACCCCACAAGTCCTCTCATCATTTGAGGAATACACACCACCCATGACTTACCTTGAAGAACCAAAAGAGACTTTAAGAACACCGATAGGGGTAGAACCTTTAGATAAAACACAACTAAAGGATTTAGGCTTGAATACTTGTAATCATGACATTCCTCTTAGTTCTAGAGAAGTTTCTATTTTTGATGAACCGAAGCCTCAGCCACAACCCTTACTTAATTGTCCATCCTTAGATGTAAGTCTAGGAAATGAAAGAGGCCCTGAACCACCCATCAAACCACATATTTCGGATAGTTTTAGGATGAAGGTAGTAGGTAATTTAACCATTCATACACCCCATTCACCTCACGTGGCGTCTTCCTACCCTAAGGATATGTATTGCAATTATTACCCATGTTTAGATGATGCTAAGAGACATTATGGATTTAAACCAGGTTTATTAGAACAAAGTGGATCCCTAGATGTTGACTTTTCGAATATGAAAGAGATAGATGATGATTTCTTAGGAGAAGGATTTAGTTTACCCATGAAACCAAAAGACTTAGAAAAGGGTAAGATTAAAGAAACGCATCATTTAGAGCATATAATTCAACAACCACCTTTTCAATATAAGGCTCTTTCTTACCACAATGGTGTATACCGTCACTATCGCCCGCACCTGAACTCAAGTATAGGGGAACCCTCCCCTTTATCTATTAAATAAGGGTAGAGTCAGGCTCATGACTCGAACAAAAACAAGCGCTTTTTGGGAGGCAACCCAATACTTACTTATCGCACATTAGGAGTGTCTTGTGTTTAACTCATGTCATTTTATTCTATCATGTTCAAACTCTATCTTATAATCATGCTTTGTATTGTTCTTAACCTCATCTTAATTTCAATCAAAGGTATTTTGCAAACAATAAGTGTAGAGGAATTTATCCGGATTTTGAGCCAAATTCAAACATGTTGAATGAATTTTTTAGATTAATTCGCGTCAGTTTCGAGTCATATGATTGAATTGTTAAATCTCAGATTTTATACAACAATTTATACAGGAACTAACTTATGGAATCAAGTGTAGGAAATTTTTCATCAAAAACAAAAATTTCGTTTTCACATACTGTGGAGATGGCGTCACGATTAACATGGGACGCCGTCACCACGACACCTGTGACGGGGTCACACCAACCCTGACGGCATCAAACGCCCAGGTCCAGAAAATCTAAAGTTTTTAATTATTTTTGAAAATAAGACTTGCATAACATTTAATATATGTATCCTTCTGTTATAAACATGCAAAACCTAATGAGTTTAACAATTCTTTCATCCTATCTAGCAAGTCAAACCCTAAATTCATATTGTATATTGGTAAATCTCACATTTTATGCTTGCTATAGTTGTCTTTGTCTTTGATTACAGGTTATATTTAATGAGAAAAAGCTTGGAAGTTCTTAGGAAGTTTAATTGGATGATTCTCGGAGGACGATTTAACCAGTTATCGCATGTTTCTTCTCCATTATTGAGTAAACCTATAACACCCCCATTTTTGACATATAGCAGCGGAAGCTAATATGGGGTATTATTTCATAGTAAAACAGTCATAATCATAGAAAATGACTCAAAAGAGACGTTTTTAAAAAATAAGTTATCATTCATTATTTCATCAGAGTTTTGTTTTACAAACAGAGGTCCTATAATCTACATGAAAACATAAAGTTTGAATGATAACAGTTTAGCCATCTTCAAGTCCGTGCCACTCCGTGCTATAAGATGTTCAGTTTCCTGAGACAAACATGCTAAAAAGGTCAACACAATGGTTGAGTGAAATTCATAGGTTTATAATAAATAGTGTGAATACAAGTAATCATAAGAGTAGGTTACGTTGTTATACACCCATAAGTGTAATAATTGCAATGAGTACAATTATTATGGAAAACAATAGTATTGCGTCTAAGCTCATGGCACTCAAACTAACTAGTGTATATATCAATAATGATATATATAAGATAATGGCCCCCGTGTAGGTAATTGCCATATACCTATGAGTTTCAAATATAGTACGTGTGGTTACTTATCCGGCTAACACAAACGGGATTCGTCAATCCTAATAGGCCTATTTACAATATTCACGTTCACTCGTAAGTGATTAATGGTCCATGATGGTGGGGGTCTTTTGGCATAAAGGGACATAGACAACAGATGCAATAATATACCAGGATATCATACATTTAGAAAGAACTTGTATTCATGGTTTATAGCATGTATCCCCCTCACGGGTTTATGAAATAAAAAATTTAAAAGTGAGGCTATGAACTCACCCTAACAGTATAGGGAAATCTGATTGATGGCAAAAGTATATCAAGTGAAAGTAACAGCTTCGTCACGCAACCTGGGGTGATATGTCAAGTCTTAGTGTGATAGTTTATGTTTCAAAACTTCATAAAGTTTAACGTATATCTTTGATTTATTATGGAAATATTGTATCGCTGTTCGGGCTATCATAATCCAGAGGCCATGTAGTATCGTTTGAGGAGCCAGGGCACTTTAAATCGTAAACCCAGCAAACTCGTCAAAACGAAAACTCAAATGAAACCCTTCATATGAAATTTCCTAGTAACGTGATACGATAAGATTTTAAGTTTCTTCAAAAGTTAGTTGATGGTAATTTATGTTAAATATATGACGAAATAATGCGTTGATTTATGATTAATAATGATAAATGTGTCAGGTTTTAATAAAATTGAGTTTTATAATATTAATATATATTTTTATAATTTATATAAAAATAATATATTTTATATTTTTAAGTTTGCAAAATTGGCAATATATACCCTTGGTTTATAAACTTTTACAACTTTAGTCCTTTATATATAAAGCATATATAATTTAAACCTTTAACTTTGAAACTTGGCAAAATAGGTCCTTATAGTTATAACTTTAGAATAATGACATTTTCAGCCCCTTTAGTTATAAGTTTTAGAAAGTTACGATATATACCCCTATGCATGGAAATATTTGCAAAACAAGTCCAAAAAGCCATGCAAGCTTATTTTAGGATTCCAAATGATATTTGCAGGTTATAGCTTATTAAAATAAGCTAAAATAAGATGTTCTAACTTAACAAAAGTTTAGAAAAAGGATTCGTTAGCTAGAAAATCAAAACGGGTCATTTTTAGGGTTTTAATAAAAAACACATGGGTTTGAGGATTCAAAGCTTCAAACAAGAGTTCATATATGATATTAAGAGAATTATGAACATTCTAATACAGAATATAAGCTTATGGAACAAGATCTTAGGCTTACTTGAGCTAAAATGGGTTGAAATGGGGTTTTCGGGTTTGTACGCCTAGTAATGACTTCAAGGCTTTGTTTTTCTTGCTTCTTGGCTTCTATTCTGAGCTTAGGGACTTCTCTTGACCATCCTTGATCAGAGTTAGAAATCCATTGATGAGTAAATGAGTTTTTGAGGTGTGGTTTGAAAGGGGTGTGGAGTTCGGCTTATATAGGGGTTCAAGACCCTTGTTGGCCAAGTTTTCTTGGAGATTAAGGGTTAGGATCTGTATTATGATGACTAAGGATGCCTAGTGATGAGTATGGGAGGCTACGATAGTAGCTAAGCAAGGTGGAAGGTGTTGAAGGGGTGTTTAGAGCCACGGCTAAGGAAGGAGACAAGGAGGTGATGTAGCAACTTAGAGGCCAAGTATATTAGCAAGGAGGAGATGGAGGTGGTTTCTAGGCTACTTAGTGATATCATGGTGAGGTCATGGAGGTGCTAGGATGGGTGCTTGGGGTTAAAATGGGTCAAAATGGAACAAAATGGGTCACGGGTTGGTTTAGGGCTCGATTTAGGGTTTTTGACTTTTAGATTGAGTTAGGGTTAGGGTTTAGGATAGATTAAGATTTAGGATTAGTGTTAGGACTTTATGGTTAGGGTTTAGGATAAGGTTTTTTAGGTTGTTTTAAGTTTAGGTTTTAAAATGACATTAGGGTTTTTTAAGGTTTAGAGGTTTTAAAAACATGGATTAGGGTTATGATTAGGGATAGATAAGAGGTTTAGAAGTCAGAATTAAGTGCTGTAACTTGTGTTAAAGAGCGTGGGAAGTTTTATAACATGGTTAGGAGCTTAAATAACCTAATTAGTCTTTAGGTATTTTTGAACATTGTACATGATCGTAAATGAGTTGTACATTGACTTGGAGGGAAAATATGATTCAAATATTATGCATTGTACACTTGTACATATGTTTGAAGGCTTAAACATTCATTTTATATGTATACATTAACATATAATTAGGGTTTTGATGTAAACGTTTATTTAATGCTTGTTTTTGAAATAACGTTTTGAAAAGTACGTTAAATGATAATGGTACTTTAGTAAAAATATATTAGGATATAGACTGACATTTAGGATTTTACATGATATAAACATAGACATCGATGGCATTGATAGAGGTTGCGTAAGCTCGTTTACTTTAGAGATGCAAGTTACGTTGCATAATGAGATAAAGCAAAAAATTTCCCTGTAAGAAGGTGATATATTTATAATAAATGGATATTACATTGCATCTAATTTAATAGATGGATATTTACATTGATGAAAATTGCGGGTTGTTATAGTTTACCTGTGTAAATCTTTAGTGAAACACTTACTTATGGTGTTGAAAAGTTTGATATATGAGATTTTATAGGAACCAAGTAATCATTTTCGCAACATATTAATCCAACCAAATAAGAAGAAAAGAGAAGAGAAGTTTATAGAGAGAAAGCAAGAGAAGAAAGAATGGGAATTATCTAAATTGTGTAACCTTACAAATGAAAAACCTACCCTTGTCCATAATAGGAGAAGGGGTATTTTATACCTAATCCCTAAGGCTTGGACACCTATGGGCTTTCAAAACGGGCGGGCTTCGGGTATTGGTTGGGCTTTAGCCACAACAATTGACCCAAATAGCTTACATTAACATGCATGTTTACCCTTTCTAGCCTATTACAATATAGATAATATAAAGACCGAGGATTCTCGACTGAGTGACCAAGCTTCCATTACAGACTCAATATTTTGAGGCTAACAATTTCCCTCGAAGCGAGGTATTTCAATCTTGTTCGTTGGACTTATAGAGATTGCTTTATCATTGAGTTCTTGAGTCTTGGTCTTGGTCTTTATCTTTGTTGTAGGCTTGTTCCTTCCTGCTGTGTTATCTTTGATCTTGAGGCCTTTGTCAATTTCATTAGACTTGGTCTTTAAATTATGAGATCTTTAAATCTTTCCTTGTATGTCTTTATCATCTTTGCCATCTTGCGATCTTGTGTCTTGACCAACATGCTCATACTATGCATCATCTTGAAAGCTTGCTAACAATCTCCCTTGACAATCTTTGTCTTGATAATCTTGATATCTTTAAGGAAGATCTTGAATATCAGAGTTGCAGAAGTCTTTGTCTTTAATTCTTGAGCTTTCTTGATTCTTGAATCTTGATGCTTATAGTATGTCTTTGTAGCTTGAGCATGAGCATGTGGTAATGAATCTAACTCAGCTGGAGTGAGGCTGCAACACCGTCGTTTGTACCTGCATTTTAATGTTAGTGATAAACAGCAGATATGGACGAATATGGCTTTGTCATTCGTCTGAGTATGGTTGCGTTAACCTCCGGTTCTGTGAGGACCGACCTGTGATCAGGTAGATTCAATTTAGAAGAATCTCCTTGACAGGGTTTCCAGCTTAAAGCGTAAGATCCTCTAACACAGATGTATTAGATTCACCATGCTTGCTTGTTCTCATTACCGGAACGTCTCAAAGCAGACAACACGATAAGAGTGAATCAGATAGTTACTATCTTTCTGATCGAGTCATCAATTCATTTACTAGACCAAATCGATATCCAGTTGAAACAAGCTTGATTCATATAGAATCTCGCAAGTCACCTACCGTAGAGCTAGTTGATAAAGGCTTTTGGAAGATTTCCATCAACACTATGAAAACTAACGAGTATCACTAGATTTTCTGGGGCAATCATCACAAGGATAATGCGTAGAAACTCTTGTTAATAGCTATAACATAAATGGTGTTCAATTAAGTGTAAGTCATGGAATATGTCCTAGTGAGATTTATAGTTTGATCTCAAGGCTCTAACTCATAATGCCTTTTGGTTTTAGTAATCAGAGGCTGGAGCTGACTGCCACCTATTCAATATCAACTAACTCAGAGTGAGAAAGTCAATAGAAGTCATGTGTATCCCGTGAAAAAATAAAATAAGTATCTTTTAAGAGAAACTACTTGAATGGCTGGAAGGTTGTGAATTGCAATCACTGGGTCATGATGTCCTGTCTTCCCAATACCGGAACTCCATCTTTTTGAACACCGATAGCATATGTATTGAACCCGGTTTCTTTCTGCCTAATGTTTATGGAGGGCTATTTCTTTAGACCCTTTTATTCATACATTTCTTTTTCATTCTACAAACCCCTTCAAGCTTACCAAGATGTCCATTACTAACACCTTGTTGTGATTTGTTCCAGTGTTAGCTCAATCTTAGTCAACATAATCCCTTATCTCATTCATCTCCAATCATACCTAAGGACTGCTATTTCTAACTATAGAGTGTCCTTGGGTAGACCCCCTCGGTTTTGGTTGGATCATAGGATTAATACCTAACCTAACCACCTTATGACTTCAAAAACTCAGACAAATAAGGTTGTTGGGTATTTGATTCGTAACCATAAAACGTTAAAATCAATCTAAAGTGTTAGAAATAAAATTATCCAAAAATCATTTGACACTTTGAGAGTTTCAATCTTTTGGAAAAACCCAACCATTCACATGTCAACAAATAAACGTAAAGAGTTTTACACTTGTAGTAGAAGTAAAAAGCACTTTGAGTCTTTAGATCACTTATTATTTGTTTTTACCATACAACTTTAGGCATTTATTTTTCTTGGTCACATTTTAATTATATTTCTCCCCTTATTTAAATACTAAGTCACTTATGTAGGATCCCGTATAACACTTCACTTCATATCACAAACCACGAATCGAAGAAGAAAAGAGAAGAAGAAATGAAGGTTTTAGAGAGAGAAACAAGAGAGAGAGTTGAGAGAGAATATAGAAAAGGAAATGAGAAAGATATTTTAAAGTGAACTCTTGCTTACCTTTTCCAAAGAGGAAAAGGTATATATACCCCGACACTTTAAAGTGACGTGCGAGATATTTGACTAGGACCCGGGCTCGGGTTTTGCTTGGGATTAAACCCGAAACATATACAATATTAGCTTAACTATCGAGCCCGATTCCCGATATTATACTATTACAACATTAACTAATTAAATGACCGAGACTCGTACACGTAATGAACGAACTTCCTGTTCGGCTCAACATTTTGAGGCTAACAATCTCCCCCGAAGTGAGTTCATTGATGACACTCCTTTATGAGATCAATGAGATTGTTTTTTTAGTTAAGCTCATGTGGTCTTGGTCTTTCTCTTTGTTCTTAGTTGTAGGCTTGTTCCTTCATGCTTTGTGATCTTGACTTTGAGCCTTTGTCATTGTCTTTATCGTCTTTGCCATCTTGCGATCTTGTGTCTTTGACCAACATTCTCATACTATGCCTCATCTTGAAAGCTTCAAATCAGAGTTAGCGGAAGTCTTTGTCTTTAAATCTTGAGCTTTCTTTGATAGTTGTCTTCAATATAATGAACATTAATTAGTGGGTAAGGAATCGATCTTTGTTAGATTGGTATAGACCGTCACCGACCGTTTAACCTGCAGGTTTACGTAGTGTGGGGGGAAGAATCGAGAAAATTATTTGAAAATCAATTGACGTGAACTTGTAAAAGCGTTTTTGTAACACATCGGGAGTTTTAATCTTTTTATCAAAATTCATCAACCGTCAATTCATTTACTGGACCAAATTGATATCCAGTTGTCACAAGTTTGATTCATATAGAATCTCGCAAGTCACCTACCAAGAGCTTGTTTGATGCTGGCTCAAGTAGGATTTCCATCTTCATTGTGAATACATAAGTATCACTCGGATGTTCTGGCAAATATCACAATGATATTGCGTAGGACTCTTGTTAACAGCTTGTAAACTTGATGATGTTCAACAAGTGTTTGAAATGGAATGTGTCCTAATGAGATTTTTATTGATCTCTTGGCTCTAGACTCGATTAGTGCATTTTGGTTTTAGTACTCAGAGGCTTGAGCAGATTGCCACCTATTCAATATCAACGATCTCAGAATGAGATGTCAATAGATAACGTGTGTATCTCCGTGACAAATGAGACAAGTTTCTGTTGAGAGAAACCCGAATGGCTGGGAAGGGTTGTGCATTGCATCACTGGGTCCATGATGTCGTTTTCAATGTCAGCAATCAACTTGTGATTCTGACAGCATATGTATTGACCCAGTTTCTGCCTTAAGTTGTGTGGAGGGCTTCTTTCTTTAGACCCTTTATCCATACATTTCTTTTTCATTCTTCAACGCCTTTAATGCTTACCAAGACGTCATTACTAACACCTTGTTGTGATTGTTCCAGTGTTAGCTCAATCTTAGTCGGCATTATTCCCATATACATTCATCTCCAATCATACCTAAGGACTGCTATTTCTAACTTTGGATTATCCTTGGGTAGATCCCCTGGTTCTGGTTGGATCATAGGATTGATTCCTAACCTAACCACCTTATGACTTTAGAATCATCATGAAATTAAGATGTTGTTGGGTATAAGATCGAACCATAAAACCTTTTCTTACTGTTCAGCACATTGAGTCGATTAGATCATATTTTAAATACATTTTCTCCCCTTATTTTAAATAATAAACACTTAGTTTTTGAAATACCTTGTGATTAAAATATGTCTTGAAAATTCTGTGGGAGAAAATATTATCAGCATGAATGGTTTGGAACATTTTGATAATGTTTTGAATACATAAGAATTGTTGTTGTTGATGTATCCAAGAACATTAAAACTTTGTTTTTCGAAAAACTCCCCCTCAAAAATAGGACCAATTGAGAAATTGTTGTCTTTTGAAAACATTGTGAGGGATGGAGTGTTGAACACACAATTTTGAAAGATTATGAATTGTCATCGAGAAATTCATGAAAAATTATGTTCAACTTTTTGAAAAACCAAATGTTAAAGGATTTCTCTTCTAACGGTAAGGGTAAGCACACTGATACATACACTATCCTTTTTCTTGAGCTACAAACATTGAATGTCTTGTAAGAACAGCTCAAGACCGAGAAACGTTAATTTTCTCATTGTGAGGATAAGTTATAAACCTTCCTTTATTTGAAGTCCGGGTTATGAAATGACTGATAATTTGCACATAAGCCATTAAGAAAATTAGAAATGACATGTTTTGAAACTATTTGCTACTCTCGCTCGAACTTCATTTACACACCCGTGTCAATGTTAATATACATTTCTAAGCATGTAAATGTTCTCGATTCCAAGAGACATGTCGAGAAGAATCTTTTTGGAAATTTTTTGTTTTTTTTATTTTGTATTTTCTTTTTGAAGTTTTAATATTTTTTTATTTGCCTTTCTCAAAATATTTACATGGGAGTGTTTGATGAAGATATCAAGCAGTCTCATTTGACAGAACCTCAACCTGCCGCTGGAATCAAACATCTCATACCAATCCTTCTGACAAGATACTTCAAACCGACCCCTCAGGAAAGGGGCATATCGTAAAACATATCAGCTAATTGGTATTTAGTTGACAAAATATAATTCAATTATACCATTTTCAACCTTTCTTGTTATGAAATGAATACCGAGTATAGGATGTGCTTTGTTTTGCGAATGCTGTATGGGGTCATGATATTGCTATAAGCTGACTGAAACATGAAGAGTCACATACAACGTTATTTTTGTTGTAGTTGAAGCCATAATCTTGAAGCTGTGTCCTCATCCACATTACTTGAGCACAACTTGCAGATAACGCCACGTACTCTGCCTTTGCTGAAGACATTGCAGTGCAGTTTTGTTTCTTTAACATCCAACTTACTAGCTTATCACCAAGGAACTGTATCCCTCCAGAAGTGCTTTTGTGAGTATCAATGCATCTGGCATGATCAGCGCTGAAAATGCGGGTTAGATCAAAGCCAGAATCATTTGGATACAGAAGTCCCATTTAATGGTACCCTTAGTATTTAAAATCTCTTTTTAACCTCCTTGAGGTGATTTTATGTTGTCGTGGCTTGATAACGGTGCACAATAGCATACTGCTTGCACTAAGTCTGTCTAAACTAATGTCAAGTACATGAGTGACGCCGAATCTTACTACATAATCAGATTGGTCTAACGGGTTCTCCGCCTCAAATCCACATCTACATTTGAGTTAATAGCACACATTTGAATAACTTTGCGGGTGTTTGGCAAAGACACCCGTTGGGGCAATTTGTGGTTATTGATTAACCTAAGGCTTCTGTGTCATGAGCTTTGGACAATAATATTGTTTTCCATGATAATTGTACATGCATGCAATTATTACAAACTATGGGTGTATAACAACGTAACCCACTATTGAACTTGTATTCAAACTACTTTACTTAAACCTATGAATTTCACTCAACCTTTGTGTTGACTTTTTAGCATATTTATCTCAGGTAATTGAGCAACTTAAAGCATGGAGTGGCATGGACTTGAAGATGGCTAAACTGTTATCATTCAAACTTTATGTTTTCATGTAGATTTTGGGATCACTTTTTGTAAAAACTCTAATGAATAAATGAATGATAACTTATCTTTTAAAAATTTCTCTTTCGAGTCGTTTTCTATGATTATGACTATTGTACTATGAAATAATACCCCAGATTAGCTTCCGCTGCTATATGTCAAAAATGGGGGTGTTATAGATTGGTATCAAGAGCCACGGTTATAGAGAACAAGGTTGAAACCTTAACTATAACTACTTTTCTTTTTTCTAGCCAAGAAAGTCCTCCGTGCCACTACATCTCCCGAATAGTATGAAAAGATACATAACTATTATACTATTATATAAATAACTTATGTTATTTACCGCTGGGTTGTTAACAGAGTGATGTCGTCTCCCAACCATCTTACTTCCGGTATTGAGGATGCTTTTTCCTCTAACTTTCCTGACTTTATTCTGGCTTCTCCGGACTATGTCCCAGCTTCACCAGGAAAAACATATTCTAGCTCTTCAAACCCATTTGGCGTAGTTCCAATGGCTTTACCAACTCTTTCGCTCTTTCATGATGATCCCTACATGAAAGTTATGCAAGCATTCTATGCTGAAAAATCACCTATCCCACCTCCAACTATCATACCTCAATCATCAATGCTTAATCCTCAAGAATTCTTTCTTCCCGAGGAACTACTACCACCAAAGAAACGAGGTTGTGATCGATCATCCTCATCTACTTCTGCCCTACCTCAAGACTTTGAGATAGGAGAAAGCTCTCGTAAGACAAGTCTGGAACATCACGAGGAGCAAATTGAGGAAATCTTGAATCATCTAGATGAACTTTCTCTTGACCGTATTAAATACATGGAAGACAAAATCGAAGGACTCGGAAAAGGTCGGGTGATTATCCAACAAGACTTTGACAATCTAGAAGCAGAACTCCAACAAGCTCGTGCTCAAATTTCTAAACTTCAGAAGAAGCAGATGGGAAATAACCACAAAATTTCTCTGGCTCGCTTCAGAATTACTGATCTAGAACACATCATCAATGATATCCAGATTCGTCATCAAGAAGATAAGGAAAGTCTTCTAAATGCCATCAATGAACTCAAGATCAGCCAAGAAGGACCATCAGACTATTAGATTAGATCTGTAACATCTGAGAATTTTCGGATTTTTAGATAATTATTTTACCCTTTGACTTTTAGGATCTGGCTTGACTTATAAGAACGATCATCTAAATCACGTTTTCACGGCTCGGACCCTAAAGCAATTCGATGTGAAACGACATTCCTGACAACTTTTCAGTTTTGCCCGAGACCTGGAAACGAGCCGAAAAGGGCTAAAACAGCACCGCAAACATTTTTCGAACAATATACAACGCGGACACACAAAAACAATTAAATTTGTTTTTAATTATCAGTATTTATTTAATAAAAATATTAAATAAATTAGTCATCATTTTAATTAAAAGCGTTGCGGATAACGCGAATACTCGAGTTGAAATCCAATTTTATTTCGGACAAGACGAAACCGGTTCACAAAATGAATAACAGATATTTTATTAAATGTTATAAAATATTTATGAAATATTATCATGCGAATACTCATTTTTATCGGAAAAATGATTTGAAAAACAATGGCGCAAGTTTCGAGAGTTGAATCACCCGTTAAGTCGCTCAAACGGGTCCCGAACCGCTTTCTATCAAAAGTTCATTAAAAAGTTACAAAATGAACCCTAGACTATGGGGTATTAACATTTCACATTATAAATTTTATTATATATATAAAATTTATTTATAAAAATTTCATTTTTCCATCTTATTTACACACACACACCACCTTTATTCTCTCTCTCCCTCACAACATCCGGCCACCGGCTGCCGCCGCCGGATTCCGGCCACCGCCACCACGCCGCCGCCGGAAAACTTTTCCGGCGGGATTTTCCGATCAAAACCAAATATGGTCCTCACGACCGGATCTACTCGACCCACTACCTCACTCGCGGGCACGCGCCACCCACCCCTCTCCGGCAGCCACCCACGACAGCCCCACACCATCCCACCTCCACACCATAACACCATCTACATCATCATCAGAATACAACCAACATCATCACCACAGCCCCACACCACCTCGGGTGTGATTGGTTGTTATAAACCACCGACGAGGGTGCGTTTTGTTTGCTATGTTAAAACAACCATAAGGGCGTGTTTGGGTCTGAGTCACCGCACAAGGGGCGTTTGGTTGCGGGTTGGCAGCCAAGGCGCGTGTGGCTTATTTATGACACCACCGGGGGTTTGTTTGGTATTTGCAACAGGTATGGGTGCGTTTGGCTTGTTATAATATTTAGGGTGCGTTTTGTTTAGTTAAAAATCCGACAGAGATGGTGTTTGGTTTGGCTGTCACGCAACCATAGGGTGCGTTGGTTTTGTTATACCACCAACAAGGGTGCGTATGGGTTTGTGTTTTCAGCCGGGTTTGGGTTCACAGCCGGGGGATTGTTTGGCTTAGGACGGTCTAAAGAGGAGCGTTTGGTTTTGTGGTTTACACTCCGTTAGGGTGCGTTTGGACTTAGTCTATAAAGTGGTAGATATCGTCACTTGTCTTGTAAAAGTATGTAAAGTATGGGATGAATGGGACGTTGACTGTTACAGGAACGCCAACTTAGGTTGTTGTTTTTTGATCAATGATCAAGATGTTTATATATATAGTTGTGTCTTTATC
>BQNB010131586.1:4551-18760 GCA_026074375.1 Tanacetum coccineum
TATGAAGACTGTGAAGACCAAATGGGCCCTCAATCAATTACAACAGCCCATTTGTGTGCAATTGACAAAGACTGTGAAGACTTTGAAGGCCCAATCCTAGCCCAGTTACAGCCAATCTCAGCCATTGTACACACAAAACCCACTCCATAACCTTATTGGGCTTGAAAAAGCCCAATAACCAAACCTGTACCTTATTGGGCCCAAACCCAAACCCAGTGGGCCCAATACAAGCCCAAAAGCCCAACACAAAACCCAAGCCCAACAAAAGCCCAAAATCCTTTTTTATAAAACTTTAGGGGCTAAAGTTGTCATTTTTAAAAGTTTTTTATTAGAGAAAAATGGTAAAATAAAGGGAAGGACTAAAACTGCCAAATGGCATTTCTTTTATTAGTTATAAACAGCAGGGACCATTTTTGCAATTGTCCTAAACTCCTTTTATTTCTTTTTAGTTATAAAACGGAGGGACCATTTGTGACACTTTCTAAAACTTCTTTTATAACTAAAAAAGGGCTGAAATAGAATGAAAAGAGAGAAAGAGGTGAGGGGCTATTCTTGCCTCTTCTCCAAAGATCACGTTTAAACCTTCGAACCAACTGTGTACTCCCCCCACTTGGCGCCAAAACCATTTCCAGCCATTTCCCACGGTTTTTCTTCCCAAACCACCTCTCCAGTACTCTCACAGCTCACCCACACCTTTCCCCACAACCCAATGCCCCTATAACCCCCTCCCCTAACAGAACACTCAACCCGAAGTTCCCATCCATGGCTGAGAATGGTGTAAAGCCAATAGAGGGCTAGGATTGAGTATGTTGCTTCCTACTCTCACAAGAAACACAAACCAAGGAGTTTCGACTTGTATAAAAGAGCCAAGAGCAAGCCGAAAGACCACACCACCCTTTTTTATGTTTTAGTGTAATTTTAATTTTAAAAGTCTTTTATTAAGCATTAGTGTAATTCAGTTCAATTTTTCTTAGTGTAAAAATCTAAATTTTAAGTTTGTATTAAGATTATTGTATTCAGTTATTAAAGCTTATGTTTTAATGTTAATCAGCATTAAATAAAAGTTAAGAGATTTTTTTGAAATATTGCTTTGTAAAATTCAAAGTATAAATTAAAAGCTTTTTGAACCTGTTTAATCTTACACAAACCATGTGTAAAAGTTGTTAAGCTCAACTTAATTTCACTGTTCTAGCCTTTGTTTCTTTTAACCAAGCTAAAAAAATCGATTTTCATATATTAAGGGAGTGTTTGGTTTAGACCCCAAAATGGGTCATATGGGATTTGCCATGGGTTATAACCACTCAGCCAACTTTGGCTGAGTGTGTAGGGTTTATTAGACCATTTTAATCATAATCTTTAGTGTAAAAATAAGTTTTTAAGGCTTTTTGCTTTCTGTCAAAGTTTTATAAGCCACAAAGTGTGCTAAACCACTTAAGCTGTGTAGACAGCTTAAGCACACCCTTGGTGTGCCTATTTAGTCATAAACTAGCTCTTTTCAAAAGCCATTTGTCCTGTCATTGTAATGTACCAAATATAGCCAAGTGTGTATGTATGCATGATTCTTGAAATCCCCCATTTTTAAGCCCCATTATCAGCAGTTTTAATTAAGCATTAAAGCTCTCATACTTTGAAAATAAGCTCATTTGCCTCATTTGTTAATCTGTTTGTGCTTGGTTTTGACTAAAAAGCTCTTGAGTGCTTATTTTCATAAGCCTAAAAAGCCCTTAAGCTCACTGTTGCATTTCCCCTGGTGCTGAGCACCATATTCAGCCTCCCTTATTTAGCTTATTTTGTATTAAGCTCCTAGATATTTTAGCTTTTATTTATAGCTTAGTAATTGCTCTTTAAATCCCTAAGTTTTCTTACTTAACTCATCACCTTTAGCTTAGCTTATTTAGCCTTAAAAAGTTCCCTTTTTTCTGTTTTTTTTATAATAACTAGTCAATATAGCTTGTAGCTTTTTTCCACTTATTTAGTCTTATTCTAGGGTCCCTTAGCTTATTTTAAGAATCCCTTAGCTGAATATCTATTGCCCCTAGTTCCTAGCTTATTTGTTGGCTTAAATCCCAAAAAGAAAGAAAATTAAGCTCATAAGCTTAATAAGCTTCTGCAGCCCCAAAAAGCTCACTTTTTCGAGTCATATTAAGTTAATTCAGCACTTGTCCCTCTTGTATAAAAGATAAGCTCAATACCCCTTAACAACTTTGCTTTTATAGCTTTTTGATAATAAGCTGTTGGACTTGATTTGTAATCGGGGTCCAACTCAGGGACTGTTTGTGTAATTTTGTCTTTTATAGTTATAATTGTTAGTCCCCCTTGTCAGTTTTGTTTTTTCCCTCCCCGGTTAGTCCTTGTGTCCTTTCACTGTTAGTCCCTATAGTTAACTTTTGTTAGTTTATTTAATTTAATTAATATAAATTAGGTTTAGATTTAATTAGTTTAATTACTTTTTATTTAAACAGTAACTTTTGGGCATTTTTATATTTTTAGAATTGTTAACTTTTTCTTTATTTAATTTTATTTTTTCAGAATTTTTATAACTTTTATTTTTTGTCTTTTTCTATTTTCTTAGTTTTAATTAGTTATTAATCTTTATAAATTCATAAAAAATCAGAAAATTAATAAAAAAATATTTTTCTTTTTTATAAAATTTTCTTTTGTCATTTAGTGTCTAGGAAAAATATAAAATTTAGTGTAGGCTTAATTTTTCTTAAATTTCAGTCTTAGACCCGTTTTACCGGGTACGTTTTACCGTTTCTTTTCGTTTAGCATTCAAACGACCTCCGTTTTAGTTCTAGTTTTTTTTATTTTTCAAATTAAGTTAATTAGAATTTAATTTTGATTTTTAATTTAATTTAGCATTTATTTTCTTAATTTTTAGTATTTAGGTTTCCCGATACTATTTTCTGTCCCCGTATATAAATTAGATTTAATTTTTAGGATTTCCCTATAACGAATTTTGTTTTCCCGTAGTTTTTAAGATCCCCACTTTTTCCTATACCTTTCCCGTAATTAAATTAGGTTTATTTAAATTAATTTTAGTTGTAATTATACATGTTCATCATATATTCTCCATCATTCAATTTCTCATCAACCAGGATTACTTTCAATTGTCAAATCCTCGTTGGGACATACGACCCGGGAATATCTCTTCCGGAATCTTTTTATTATTGATTCTTATATATATTTAATCTCTTTGTGTAGATTTTGCCCTTTTGCCTTGGTTAAGGGCATTTGGTTGAGATTTGCATTTGTGTTATTTTATATGTTATCCAAAGTAAAATTCAAATCTTCCCGAGTCGTATCCCGACGAAGTGTGAATTGAGAATCGGATAAGTTCGTGATCGCGTGCTTTGAATGATTTCAAAGATTTTGATTTTGGATTCTATTTCTACAACTAACATGCAAAAACAAATAAAGGCAAGCTAAAAACGAAAGCAATTAAGATTAAAGCACAAAAATGATAACGGGAATCTAAAAACGCGACTTAATACCTAAACTATTAAAATTTAACCTTAAAACTATTTTTTATTTTTTATAAATCCTAAATGATTAAAAATAATTTTAGAAAAAAGAATTATATTTTTTTGACTTTTATTTTATTTATTATGAATTAAAAACAAATTTAATCTAAAAATAACATAAAAAATATTAAACTAATTTATTAAAATCTGAAAAAATTAGGAAAAGTACTTTGAACAATTATAATCCTAGGAAAAATAAAATAGGGCAAACAACTTATTGGAATAAGCTGTAAATAAGCTAAATAGGGCTGAATGCTTATTTGGTAAAAAGGGTTTAAAAGATTAATTGTGTCGATGTATAATCGAAAAAGACCCAAGGGCAGTTGGTGATGAGTGTGTGTGTTGAGGTGTTGGTGTTATAAAGGAGAGGTCACAAGTTCGACCCATGTGACATTTCTTTTTTAAAAAACATTTTTTTTTGAAAAAGCTAACTACTAATAAAAATAAGAAACTTTGATGAAAGCACTTTTTTAAAAAACTACAAATAAGCTAGAAATAAGCTACTTAAAGGTGACAGTTTGGAATTTTTTAACTTAAAGAGCTAAAACTGATTGGCTTTTAAAAGCATTAGCAAATCTCTAATAAGCTAATAAGAAAAGTAAATAAGCTTAAACATACCCTCACCTAGACCTGAAAAGCTTTAAGGACTAAAAATAAGCAAAGACAATAAGCTGAAAAACACTAAATAACCTTTAAGACATATTGCTTAAAAAAACTAAAGAGGACTTTTAGACCAAATTTAAGCTAAGATTTAGGATACATAAGCTCTTAATATAAGCTAACAACTTAAAAGAGATAAAGACTAATACTTGAAGAACTCAAATAAGCTGAAATTCAGATCAAAAACTAAACAAAATAAGCTAGAAAAGGACTATGAATATGACATATTGGCTTAACAAAACTAAGACTCAAGTAGCTAAACCTGTTTCTTTTTTTTTTAAAACTCAATAAGCTAAAGGTGAAACAAATAAGCTCAAAACAGACCTTAAGCTAGACTAAATAAGTCCTAAGGAATAAAAATAAGCAAACTAAATAAGCTAGAAAGCTACTAAAAAGATGACAGTTTAAACTGATTTTGGCTTTTTAAGATTTTTAAACAAAACTGAAAGCATAAGTTCAGACCTAAGATAAGCTAGTAAAATAAGCTCTAAACTATAAACTAAGCCCAAACAGATGGAGATTGAACTATAAGCTACTTATGGAAGGAATTCCAAATTCTAAAACACTCTTAAGCTACCCTAAAATAAGTAATGAAATTGGACTTTTAAGCTGATATGTATCTGATGCATATGACAGATTTGAGTAAAACTTTAAATGGTAAATGCAAACCTAAAGTACAACTATTCTACCGCATTATAAACATAAACTAAGCACCAACTAAAGCCTCAAATGTATTACAAAATCAGAACCTAAGTACTTGTTTAAAAAGCAGATATATAATTTAGATAAACTAAACTACAAAACTAATTAAAACTGAATCTAAACCTATTAAACTTGAATTAAGACTGACTTAAAGCTAATCTAAAATGGATTTCTCAACCAATATGACCAAAACAGGTTTCAACTTAGAATAAAACCACTAACCCAAACACGTCCTTTGAATTTTCCTATAACATTTTAATACAAAAACAATATTATAAAACTTGGTGCAGAAGGCTAGAACATATTAGATCAATGATTGTTAAAGGCAAATAAGCAATTAGAACACAAGAATGAACTCTAAAATAAGCACTAACTCACTAAGCAGTTTAAAGGCATATTAAGGCAGATTTAATGAAAACTTTAGTAAATGAATAAAACAGATTATGAAAACTTAAAACTAAATCTAATAAGTAAATTAAAGACAGATTAAGCAACAATTAAACTTTAATAAGCAGTTTAAGTAGAATAAGTAGAATGATGAGCTAAACATGAAAATAAGCTAAAAATTAAAATAGAGATGTACCTTGATTCCAGCTAAACAAGAATCAAATATTGCTCTTAAGAGCTTATTCTACAAGCTCCAGCTTGTTTAAAACAAGCTGATATTGTCTATAAGCCCTTCCCTTTTTGGCTTATCTTCCATAATTAGAGCTGAGGTATTTTTAGGTAGGTGAAAATTTGAAGTGAAGTGCTTTATCAGCTAAGCATTTTTTAATTAAAAATAAAACTAAAAAAAAAAAAAAAAAAGGCTTAACTGAAAGAATCGCTAGCTAATATTATGTGGATATAGGTGGTAGGAGCTTATAAGAGCTTATTAGATTAGGAGGATTTTTTTTAAAATTAAATTTAATAAAACATATTTAACAAAATAAAAAAGATTAAAAAATAATAATTTAAAACATTTAAAAAACCATAATTGCATTAAAAAATAGTGAATAAGACACAAATTGAAATTAAACAGAATTTTATTGATTAAAAAACGTTTACAATACTTGTAAAAGAAAAATACATTGAAAATTAAAGGCTAACAATCTACAATAAGCTACTCTAAATTCCTAAAAGGCTAAGCTAAAAACTACATTCCCTTATTTCAGTGTGTAAAGAGGCCTCCCGGGTGGCAGTCCTTTTAAGGAGTGAGAAGAAACCCTTCTAGCCTTCAGTACGCTCCCTCCCCAAATCCCATCCTCTAAAATTTGACCCCTTAAATCCATAACCGCCCCCTCTAATTAATCAAATGGTATTATAAATAAAATCCATAATCCTTGATCCAATCAAGCCGTATGATGCTTAACACATCCCATATCATCAAGTAAAATGGATTGGGATTGTTGCCAACGAGGCTCCCAATGTGTCACACAATTTCCTTCTAGAAGCAATAAGAGCATGTGAGTTGGGTTTGTTAAAAAAATAAAGAGATTATTACGGCCTGGAGGGTGCAGTGGTGAAAGTGGAAATGGGAAGGACGGGACAAGGGAGGGAAGTAATAACAGAGAAAATAACAACTGGGTTTGTTGATAGCGGCGGGGCCTGTTTTAATATCGAGTTGGGTTGTTACGCGGGGTATGGGGTGGTATTGGGGGTGGGAGCTGTTGACTTTTTAGAGGGAGGTGTTGGGGCTTTTTTGGTTTTATAATGGAGGACAACAAGTTATAAATGGTATAGGGTGTATATAGGTTTTTTATTTATGATTAAGAGGTTTAGAGTTCTGTTATAAGATTATTTCTTAAAAATATGGCCTGTAACGGAAGTGAACGCACAGCGAACAGTTAAAATTAGAGGTACAGGTGGGAATCGTTGACGTAAACGGTTAAGGAAAATTACATTAGCTGCTATTAAGTGAGTAAAAAAATAAAATAAATGGAACGCACGTTTCGTCATTGAAGTCCTAATAAATAGAGCTCGTTCTCAGTGATGCTGGATTCATCGCCGTGCTCAGATTTTGTCTCATTTTTGCTATATTTTTGGTCCTTATTGTGGCAATATCCAGTTTACCTGCAATAACACAATTCACAATACAAATGATTATAATGCATTTTTATATATTTTTGGTCATTATTGGTCTTTTTAGCTTATTTTATTAGGTAAAAAGGTATGTGTATTTAAGCACATACCATTACCACGTAGATTAGTTGAGTGATTTGAGTGTTTTCATTTTCCTATTTCGTGAGATGTTTGGTTGTGTACTTGTAATGGATCAAATAAATGCTTTAAACGAAAAATATCCTTAGGGATACATTTTTATAAATTTCTAAAGGCTACTTGAGGACAAGTAGAATTCAAGTGAGGGGATATTTGATGACATCAAATAAAGTCTATTTTATATCACTATTTATCCCATGTTATTAACCCATTTTGTATAGTTATTGCAAAGAATTATGATGACTAACTCGTTGTTTTAATTTGAGAATTGTTAGCTAATTATGGAGTAGCTTGTTGAATATTAGCAAAAGCGCGCCAGTTTGACTTAAGCGAAATATTATAAGGATTACTAATTTCTGACAAACCAATACGTCGTATCCATCAAGGAAGATACGGCGTATCCGTGCCTGCACTCACCAAAGACCACAAAGGAAACCTGTTCAATAAGCCGTATCCAGAGAAGACCAATACGCTGTATTAGAAATTTAGTATGTGAATTTTCTAGAAGATATCAAACGTGGTCCCTACTCCAACAAAACCCCAATACGCCGTATCCAATACCTTAGATACGCCGTATCGAACTGACTCCAGACAGTATAAATAGAAAACTCAAAAACGAGTTTTAGGTGTGCTAAATCATATTCTCGATACCTAAACCATAAAAGTCGATTTTCAGAGGAGAAAAAGAGCAGAAGAGGTCGAGCAACGCTATCAATTCCATAGGAAACAACGTGTAATTTCATATACTTTAGTAATCGTTTAGTTTTTGGTATCATTCGTTAACTCAGTTAGTTTACCTTGGCTAAATAATTGCTTTTGTATTTATGATGACGTTTGAAGGCTAATATCTTCGGAAATACCATATTATAATATCTGAATTGTTTGGTAAATTGTTTATCTCGATTTCTTGAATAATCGTTGAATGCATGTTTATGTTTATCAATTTATACTTGTTTACGCGCTTTTGTATGCGACCTATCATTCAACTGGATCTAGTGATACGGACCAAGTAATCTAGAGTCTGGGATAGCTCTCCATATAGTGATTTATACATCTAGAACCATAGGATCACAAATATTGTCCTGCTAAATCTGTGTCTAGGATACACTTCGGGCTTAACTAGTTAATTGGATATTGCCAATGGTTTATTGATCGTGTTGACTAGAAGGTGAACCTAGATAATTCAACAAATAACGTTCTGATTCCATTGGATGGGTTTGGACAAGTGGACTACTAGTGTAATAAATCACCATTAAGTCGGTAAGTAATTGTATAAGTCCTCTATGAGCTAGGATATAACAAGATCACCATTGCTTTAATCCCTGATAGAAAGATAATAATCAGCGTAATAAGGATGCCTTTATGCGGATGCTTTATCGGATGCTGTTAATATATGACAAAATAAAAAAAAAAATAAAAAAAAAAAAAAACAAAAAAACAAAAAAAAAAAAAAAAAATAAAAGAAAAAAACAGAATTAATGTGTCTAGGTCTTAGGATGATGTAACGCCTAAGTCTTAAGAATGATATACCGCCTCGAGAGAAGAAATCATTGCACTTAATAAACAAACCAACTTTCTAATCGGATTAATAATGGTTAATACAGTTTTCTTATATTTGGCTCGCGCTCTTTTATCTTTTGTTAATTTGCTTGTGTGGGTTAAAGTGCCTTGAATTGATTGTAGTCACCAACCAAACCGTGCCAGTCTCTTAGGCTGAAAACCTACTTTTCCCTTATAATAGGATTAGGTACGGACATAGGTTTATTAATAGAATATAATTAACATAGATTAGATACTGAAGATGATTTAATTAAATTGATAGATTTAACCTCGGCTTCAATGTGTTCGCACCTACTTTACCACGAAACAACTACCGATCGTTGTACACAGCCCGTTAAAGTGGTTGTTTTGGATTTAAAGTCGAAAAAATAAGGAAATTTAAAGACCTTTGAAACTCTAATAAATATACACCACACAATGACACATCATTCGACCGTTGTTTATGGACTCGTAAGTTTAGTTGTTTAGCAGTTAAGGGTTTTGATATTGATTTTCTATTTAATGTAATTGCATCGTAACATTATTGTCGAATCTGATGAATATATTTCAGTATTCCCTCTTTGATTTCTACAAAGAGCATACGCATTTATATAAAAACTTCAAATGATTAATCTTTTTTGTCATTAAAAATACACATCTTAAGCTTTTCAACCATATATCAAACATAATACGTGAACATCCAAATCAATACAGTTTGTTCATAAAAGTTAGGGGAAATAGATGATTTTTAAAGTCAAACTCGCTTGACGTATCACATGTGATATAATACTAATCTGTAAATTCTTACGCTTAATGTGCTGTCGTAAAATTAGCATGAGTATTAGTATAGAACTCCAAAAGACTTACCATTTTTTTTTCATTGAAAAATACACATTCTATGCTTTCCAACCATATATCACACATAATATTTGAACATTTAAATCAATACGGTTAATTCATCAAAGTTGGTGAAAATAGAAAAAAATTGATATTCAAACTTGTTTGATATATCACGTGTGATACAACATAAATATGTTAGTTAGAACACTAAACATGTTGTTGTAAAATAAGAATAAGAATTTGAATACAACTCCAAAAGATTAATCATTTTTTGCACCGAAAAATAATACTTATGTCAATATCTTCTGTCTTCGAATATAAAAATTAGTGTTATATCACATGTGATAATTTAAGCATGTTTTGAATATAAAAATGACATAAAAATAATTTATTTGAGACTTCTTTATAAATAAACTGTAATAATTTGAAAGTTAAAAAATTATGTGTGATATATGGTTGAAAAGTTAAGGATTTGAATTCTTAAATGTAAAAAAAAAACAATGAATTTTTTAAAGTTCTACGTAAATACTTATACCAATTTTACAACACTATGTTGAGTGTTCGAAGTTATAAATTAGTGTTATATCACATGTTGATGCGACGGGTTGCAACACCTAGGTTTTACAACCGTCATATGTAGAGTATCTAACCGTTGTGGTGTAGTATAGGCAAGACTCGGGTGGGGGGGGGGGGGGTTGATCATTTTTAGACTTAAAATATTAAGTCTAACAAGGAAAGTCACGATCATCAATTATATAGTGTCGGTCTTACGTTTTAGGAACTTTATTATCAATATAATAAATTAGTTATGAACTCGGGCTTGAGGTTTAAGCTAATATTGTATACGTTATGGGCTACAAAACCAAGCCCGACCCATCATCTCTTCAACCCTATGCGTCTTCTAGGTGTATAAATACCCCTCTACATTCCATGGAAGGGTGTTGGTTGATTTGTATTTCTTATTCTCTCTTTGCAATACAACTTCCTCCCATTTCCCATCTTATCTCTCTCTCTCTCTCTCTCTCTCTCTCTCTTCTTTATATCTCTAGTTCTTCTTATCTTCTTTCTATCTTTCTTTTTATATGTAATATGTGTGATTTGGATTAGAAGTTCTATATTTAACAATTGGTATCAAGCGCTTGGGGTTGATTTGATTGTGTTTGTAGTTTAAAAAGTGTGTCTTTTTGAAAAAAGGGGCTTCGAAATTTTTTTAGCTTTAAAAAATCAAAAACAGTCATTTTTTGATTTTTAGTGTTAAAGTCTACGTTTTTATAGCTTATTAGTGTATTTAGAAGACGTTTTAATCAAAAAACTAGGAGCTTTCACGTTATTTATAGCTTATTTTATTCTTATTTTATATTCGAAAACCCTTCTTAAAAAAACAAGATCAAAAATCGCTTTTAAGGGTGCATGGTTAATAAAGTTTTCATTTTTATGAAAGATTTATGTGTTTTACGTTAAAAAGTGATTTCTTGAGTTATTTTTTGCTATTGTATACGAACAAGTGGTTTTGGAAATTGGGGTTTCAAAAACATAGCATTTTTCAGAAATTAGGGTTTCGGAAAATAGAACTTTCGGTCTTTTAAAGTTTCAGAACTTAGAACATTCACCATTTTCGGTTTCAGAAATCTTGTGGTTTCGGTTTTAGAAAGGTTTCAAAATTTTCGGTTTCGGAAAAGTGTGGTTTCGGTTTCCATTTTCTTTGCAGTTCGGGCAGGTGGACAATACTTGTTCAGAAATTTTATCTTCAGATCTTCCCAAGTTTTAATTAAACCAGATGATTTATTTCTTAGCCAATGACTAGCAGCTCCAGGGAGGGATATAGGGCAAAATCGAAGCATTATTTGAAGGTCTTGTCACGTAGTTCTTTGAGAAATTGGCCTTTTAGTTCAAAGTGATATTTGTCATTGATTTTAGGCCTAGTAACACCCAATCTAAAGTCTCCTCGGGTCTTGCACATGTATTCTTCCATAGCATCTACCATTGTTTATGCAACTTCTTCCTTGAAATATTTTTCTAGATCAGAAAATAGATCGAATTCAAGTGAACTCGATTCGTCAAGACTTAGTGTCTTGAAAAGCTTCCTTGATGAGCAAAATTCTTGTTTTGGATTTTCGAAAGGCGTAAATAGTTCCTTTGTTGAACTCCTTGTCATGCACTCCTTGAAACAGAGGATAAACAATTAGTAGGATAGGCTCGGAAGAAAGAAAACACAGAAAATCAAGCCCGGAAATCAAATACGAAGAATATGATTCTGCTGTTATATCAGTTGATCGATACGTCGTATTCAATTAATTTGAATACGCAGTATCAAGTTATCGACCAACACAGTGTATAAAAAACAATAAAGCACACAAAACAAATACACAAGCAAACAATAATAAACAAATATACAGAATCTTACACTAATTTAAATTACACTAATTCTAGGGGTTAAGTTAATCTAATGTTAAATTAATCTATGGTTAAAACCAAAATATTAAATAAAAAGAAAGATTAAACAACTTCACTCCCTGGCAGCGGCGTAAAAAACTTGATTGTGTCGTCGTGTAGGTTGTTATTTTAGTTATCAAGTTTTACATTTATATTTTGCCGACTTAACCTAAAACAACATTTTAATGGGCAGTGTACCCGATCAGATGTAGTTTTGTTGGTAAGTAGGGTGTCGATCACTAAGAGCGAGAGCGTTAATCTTTTAGTTCTATCAATATTTTGGTTAACTAAATTAAGTCAATTTAAACTATGTTAATTCTAATCTATGTTAAACCTATGCTAAACCTATGTTAATCCTAATTCTAATGGATAAAGGGGGGTTTAGTCTGAGAGACCGGAACAGGTTTGGTGGTGACTTAAATCAATTTAAAACATAATAACCCACACAAGCAGATAATCAAAATATAGAAGAGCGGTCTAGCCAATTAAAAGAAAATTGTATTAACCATGATTAATCTAATTAAAACGCAGGTTTGTTTATTTTAGTGCAATGAGTGCTTATTTCAAGGTGGCATATCATTCCAAGATTTAGGCGGTACTTCTTTCTAAAACCTAGACACGTAGAATTCTATCACAATTAAACGCATCCGCATAAAGCATCCTATTTGCTGATTATAATCTATCTTAGGAGATTAATAATGGTGATCTTATTAAACCCTAGCTCATGAAGACTTCACATACTTACTGCTTAACGGCTTTTTATATATTAGTAGTCCACTGTCTGAGTCTTTACCAAAGGAAGAAGAATGTTATACTAGGTCACCTGCTAGAACAACTTATTCCCTTAAGCGATTGGTAAAAATAGGTCAATGTTTGTGATCCTATTATTCTAGATATATAAATTGCAGATACGGAGAGTCATCTCGACATCTAGCTAGCTATATATTTTGCATTCCTAGATCCAGTTGAATGATGGGTCGCGTACTTAAGCACATAAACAAGCATGAATTGATAAACATAATCAACAACCAACGATAAATTAAGCAATTGATATAAATAAACCAAACATTTAAATCTTCATAAACATGGCTAATACCCAAGGGTATTAGCCTTTAACCATTGTAATTAATACAAGAGTAATAATCAAATCAACCAAGGTAAATTAATTGAGTTACACGAATGATACCAAAAATCGAATGATTATTAGAGTATAGCCAATTACAAGGTATAACCTATGGAATTAGAAGCTTTGCTTGACCTCTTATGCTTTTATTTTCTTCTGAAAAATCAACTTTTGTGGTTAGGGTATCAAAAATATGATCAAGCACACCTAAAACTCGTTTTTAGGTCTTTTATTTATAGTATCTGGAATTTCTTCGATACGCCATATTGGTTGAGGTCAACATGGCATATTAGGAGTTTTCTTAGAGTAGGGACCATGTTCAATATCTTCCAAAATATTTAATTTCTCGAAATAGAATACGATGTATTAAGGTCTTTTGGATACGACGTATAAGTCATTAGTACTACGTGATTTCTTATGAAGTGTAGGCATAGATAGAGACGTTGTATCTTCCTTGATCGATACGACATATAGTATGTTAGAACAGTATTCTTCAGATTTCTTCGTTTAAGCTCCAGAATGCGTGCCTTTTTGCTAATCTTCACAAAGTACTCCATAATTACTACAAATCTCAAATATAAATGATTAAGTACCAATTCATGCGATAATTATATAAAATTAAGAAACATGGGATAAATGATGCTATAAAAGTGATGTTATTTGATGTCATCAGAAAATATAACACTTGAATTTCAAAAGCTTTTCAATTCAATCAAAGCAACACGGGTTCAATGTCAACAAGAAGTCAATGAGTTAGTTGAGCATGTTAATCAAAAGACATATGCTTATGCGATGTGTGTGCTAAGAATCAAGATCTTTTTATAACAATTTCTGAAAAAGCAAAGCTTTCTGAACAAGCAAAGAACGTAAATACAAAATTTGACAAATCTGCAACTTTAGAGAAACTAGTTTGTGTTACACCATTAAACAAAAACAAAGATTTAAAAGCTACAAAAGTTTCTAAGGTTGAGATTAAAATGGATAAGTCAAAAACAGTCACTTCACGTTCTACATCTAAAAACGAGCAAGGTCAGAAAAAGAATACAAATGTAATCGCAAGGGGCATGTATAGAATCACAAAAATAAAAACAAAAACGCCAGTAGATAAAACTAACAAGTTTTCTTGTAATTCCACAGGAGTAGCAAGTTATAGTAGTGTTAGCAGATTAGAGTCTAAGGACATTAATTT
>BQNB010131588.1:0-13940 GCA_026074375.1 Tanacetum coccineum
GGTTAACCCGTCTTTGATGTTGAATTTCCGGTTTAGAGTCATTCTCCATTAATATTTTGTGAGTACAAAATTGAGGGTCGATGCCCTTTATATCGGAGATTTTCTAATCGATGGCACGCTTGTGTGACTTTAAAACCTTTAGAAGTCGGACCTTCTCATCTTGTTTTAAGTCTTTAGCAATTATGACGGGTACTTTATCGGTACCCTCCAAAAATGCATACTCAAGATGATATGGTAGATCCTTGAGCTCAAGCTCCGGAGGATCATCAATAGAAGATTTTACAATTTTAAGTTCCTCAACAGGTAGTTCTTTCGGGGGGAGAGGAGATGATGGATCATCATTTAATAACTTCTCGAGTAGAAGAAGGTCTCCCTCCGAATCAAAGTTGTCATCATCAATTCTCGTTGGAATTGAGTCATTTGTAAGACAAGCTTCGATTTCTTCCAAAATGAAGTATTCTTCCTCAAAAGGTGTGAGAGAAGGGGAAGAAGTAGAAAGGATATGATCTAAAGACAGAGTGGGATTGCCACTCGTAGAACTATCTGAGAATCTGAGCACTTCTTGAGCATACTCCTCACAAGCTACGTCAATGACATCGATTCGATTAATCAACACAGCATCATTGTAAGAGTATCTTGAAGTTTGACCAACTTTGAATGTTACGGCTTCATCATCAACTCGGAGAGTTAATTCTTCACCATAAACATCAATCAAAGCACGTGCCGTCCTCAAAAAGGGTCTCCCGAGAATTAAGGGAACCCGAGGATCGACAACATAATCAACGACTACGAAGTCGGCCAGAAAATGGAACTTTCCTACTTTTACAAAGACATCTTCGACAATACCGGATGGACTAGTAGTCGATCGGTTTGCAAGTTCAAGGATCATTTGAGTAGGAGTAAGTTCGGGGAGTGAGAGATTCTTCCATATGGAAAGAGGCATCAAGTTGATGCTTGCACCAAGATCGGCCAAGGCTAAGCACTCATCTAACTCCGGAAAATCACAAGGAATAAGAAACTTGTCGGGGTCTCCAAGTTTTTCAGGCAACTTTTTTAGGATAACCACCGAACAATTCTCATTCACCGGTGTTTTGGCTAAGTCAAACAAATTTTATTTGTTATTTAAGAGACTTTTAAACATTAAAGCAAATTTCGGCATATGAAGAAGAGCATCCGCGAAACTGAGCTCGAAATGTAATTCCCTAAATATTTCAACAAATTTTGAAGGAGCTTTTGTTTGTTGGCTCTTGAAGGATAAGGTATAGACGGTTTAAGCTTAGGAGCAACAACGGGCTCATCAATCGGAGCTTGAATTTGGACTACCAGAGGTTGGATGTTTTCGGTACTTGGAAGCACCATATCCTTTGTCACCTCGGGTTCTCGTTTCACCACCTTAGGAAGAGAATAAAAAGGTGGAGGAATCAGAGGTCCATCATAAGAAATACCACTTCGGGTGGTGATTGCTTTCAAGTCACCTCTTGGGTTAGCAACGGTGTTGCTAGGAAGTGAACCTGAACCCGAAGTAGAAACGGTATTCATTTTCATGAATTGACCAAACATGTTCTTAAGCTCGATGTTAGAATTTGTTAAAGAGGTCATTTGGGTTTGCATGTTTTTCATTACAGCATCATTCGCCTTCATGTAATTTGAGAAATTACTAGTCTTCACAACTTGTGGTGATGAATCGGAGCTTGATAAGCCAGAGCTTGATAATTTGGGTTTCCTTGAATAATTCCTCTATTTTGATTGTAACCTTGATTGTACCGGGTTTGATTATTTTGCACATTTGGTTGAGCAAAACCCGATGGTCGAATTTGGTTAGTTACATTTTGAGGACGGTATCTGGTATTTCCTTGATTATAGTTTACTGCGGCTGCTGAAACATATCCTTAAATATTGTCTTGATAGCCCAAAAAATTGTTGCCATCGGTGGCAGGACACTGTCAGTAAGAATGAGCACCGCTACAAGTAATACAAGATTCCTCAACAGCTTTTACGGAAGCTGGAGCTGGGGTTACTTGATGTTGTTTAAACATTGCAGTCATGGCACTAGTTACGGCACTGGCTACGGCACTGGCTATCTCTGAAGAATCAACATTACTTGCTTTCACTTGAGAAACAATCGGTTTGTTTTTGGAATTACAAACTTTTGATTTGTTTTCAATAATTTTCAACACATCTTGTGCACTTCTTTCCAAAAGATTACCACCGGCGGTAGAATTCAAAGAATCTTGATCGGATGGGTTTAAACCATTGTAGAAGGTATCGAGTTGATGCAATTCGGTAAAACCGTGATGTGGGCATGCTCGAAGGAGATCCTTGAATCGGTCCCATGTCTCATAAAATGATTCATCAAAACGTTGTTGAAAATTTGAAATTTCATTCCGGAGATTTGTTGTTTTTGAGGAAGGAAAGAAATGGTTAATAAACTTGGACAGAAGATCGTCCCAAGTGAAAATAGAACGAGGAGGTTGTCTTTGTCGAGCCAAATTCGGGCTGGACCATCGATAGAAAATGGAAAAAGCATAAGCTTAATCTATGTCTCGGGCACATCTTTGTACTTCAACGTATAAGTAATCTTGTTAAAATATCGAATATGAGCATGAGGATCTTCTTTCTCAAAACCGAAGAATTGTTTTGAAGTTACAAGATTGATTAGACTATGCTTGAGCTCGAAATGCTCAGCGGGAATGGGTGGTACTACGATTGCCTCCGCATAACCCTCGGTGGGTGCACGGAGTAATTCCGCCATAGTACGTTGATCGGCCATCGTAACTACGGGAGTCTCTACAAAAGAAAATGGTTCGACTCTTTGTATAGAACGTCTACGATTACGACGTTTCGGAATCGTAGAAGTAGGATTCGTAGAAGGTTCACCAACGAATTTTGACGAAGAGCGAGTTTACATACACTAAGAACAAAATAAGAGAAAATAAAAAGAGAGAAAAATATTTTTGTAACCGATAATCAAACAAGTGTACGGTAGCTCTCTAGAAAACGCACAAAGAAGCGGAGGAGCAGGTAAGCGCGAAGCTATTAAAAACCTTCTCCTTTCGGGTCGAATTTATTCGGATCAACCCTCCTTATACCTCTCTTATAGTTTGTAATCTAAAGGTGAGCCGAATTCACAAGTGACACAACGGTTGATTTTGTTGTTTTTTTCAATTTTTTTTGGAATTTTGGATTACTTGATAATAGAAAATATTCACAAATGAAAGCGATAACTTCACAGGGAAGGGTCTTCAAACACTAATCTTCAAACGTACAAAATAATCGTTGTAGTATAGTGGTAAGTATTCCCTCCTGTCACGCGGGTGACCCGGGTTCGTTCTCCGGCAACGGCCCCAAAAATTTGATAATTCTTTAGCTATATATATATATATATATATATATAATAAATGCTTAATACATATATATAATATATAACCAAAATATCAATTAATAAGAGAGAGTAAGTATTCCGTAAGGCTTCTAAGAGGTTACTTTTGACCAAAGTAAAATCCAAAAACCTTCCCGAGTCGTTTCCCGACGAGGCGTGAATTGAGAATCGAGTTTAAGTTCATGATCGCGTGTTTGAATAATCAAATTTTGATTTGGATTCTAATTCTACAAATAACATGCAAAAACAAATAAAAGCAAGCTAAAAACGAAAGCAATTAAAGTTAAAACACGAAAAACGATAACGGGATCAAAACCCGAGCTTTAAAAACCTAAATCTCCAAATTTTAACCCTACAAATGCAAATTTAATTTTTAAATGTCCTAAATGATAAAATAATTTTTTAAAAAAAAGAATTATATTTTTTGGACTTTTATATTTTTTATTATGAATTAAAAGCTGATTTAATCTAAAAAGTTAATTAAAAATACTAAATTAATTTGGAAAATTCTGAAAAATTCAGGAAAAGTACTGTGCACAATTATAATCCTATGAAAAATCAAAACAGCTTATTTGAATAAGCTAAAAATAAGCAAAAAATTGCTGAAAGCTTAAAGGGGTAAAAAGGGTATAAAAGAAAGTTGGGGTGAAGTTATAACGAAAAAGACCCAAGGGCGAGTTGGCAGTGGGGTGTGTTGTTAAGGTGTTGGCTAGTATAAGGGGGAGGTCACAGGTTCGACCCCTGTGATCTCTCTTTTTTATAAAACATTTTTTTGTGTTCTTTTTAAAAAGTTATAAAATAAGCAAAAATGGAAAACTTTAAAAAAGGAACTTTTATTAAAACATAAAAATAAGCTAGAAATAAGCAAATCTAACTGACAAATATGCTAAGTGTAACTAAAAGACTTTTGACTAAACTGCTAGCTATCTAAAAACTTAATTAGCTAAAGCAAAACCTAAATAAGCTAAATCAGATACTAAGCTATGTCTAATAAGCACCTTGAACTAGAAATAAGCAAAACAAATAAGCTGGAAAGCATCTAAAAGCTTTAAGACAGTTTAAGAAGAAAAAGCTTTAAGCCTTAACTGATTTTGCTTATAAGCTTGAATAAGCTCAAGCCTAAGATAAATAAGCTAAAAGGACTATTAACCTAACCTAATAAGCAATCCTTAACACTAATTAAGCAAATCCAATAAGCAATAAGCTCAGAAATCAAAATTAGCTTTTTGGCCAAAACTGTTAACCAAACAGCCTAAGAGGGTGCCTTTAAGCTACTTTTTAAGCTACTAAACTAATAAGCTAAGGTCTAAAACCTAAAAACAGATAAAGTTAGTACTACAAACTATAAGAAAAAGCAAAAATTAAGCATTTTGAATAAAAAGGCTTATGAAAAAGGGCTGTTTACCTAAAATCCTACCTTTTTGGTTTTTTCAAGTGTTTATAAAAGCTAAAATGGCAAAGTGCAGCCCTAAATTAAGCTACGAAAAAAACTTTTAAAAAACAAAATAAGCTCAAACAGATTGAGCTTGATACCTAATGAACTTATACTATCAATTTAAGATCCTAAAACAAACTTACTCTATCCTAAAAGATCTATTGAAAATTTCACTTAAAAACTTTGAAAATAGACTTGACATTTAGACAGAATTTTACACTAAGACTTAAGACATAAGTGCACACTCAAACTAACTATAATCTACTTCATTATGAATAAAAAAACAAGCACTAAATCCACTCTAAAAGGCCACTAATAAGAACCTAAGCAAATAAGCTGTGTGTCAATCCCCTATGACCACAGATTCAAACCTTTGATAGATAAAACCTTAGACAGTTATTTTAAACTTTGAAAACTTAAACAATCTAACTTTTAAACTTAATTTGAGCTTATCAATATAGACTAAAAGGTCAAGAGCTCTCAAGCAGTATTAACATAAGTTAATACTACTTGTGCCAAACACCCCTTAAGAAACTTGAAAACCATATTTAAGCTTAAAACAGTTTGATATAAGCTAAGATTTTTAAAAACAGATGATGAACAATGGATATTAAGCACTAATAAGCAATAAGAACATAGAAATAGGCACTTAAAATAAGGAAATAAGAATGAGCAGTTTAAAAACTATAAAAGACAGTTTTATATGAAATACAATCAAAGGACATAAAAGCTAAATCATAAACATAAAAAGCATTTAGAAAGACATAATAAGCAATGATTAAGCACAAATAAGCAAAGATAAGCAGAAATAAGTAATGAAACAGTAAATAAGCTATAAAATGAAAAGAGAAAACATAACAAAACCCTGTTACTTAAAACAAGCATAATCTCTTGAGAGCATATCAACAAGCTCTAGCTTGTTAAAAACAAGCTAGCTGTGTCTTAAAAGACATTCCGTTTTCTTTTTCTTACCAAAATAAGTTAATGGATATGATGGTGATTTTTGAGTGAACTTTTCTTAAAAACTTAAAGCTATGAAAAAGTCTAATTTGCTTTATGAAAACAGGTTATATAAGAGCTTATTAGAGCTTATCATAACTTATAATTCATTAACATAAGGTAAAACAGAATTGTGCAATAAAACTTGAATATATTCAGTAATACTAAAAACTATTAAAGACAAAAAAGAAAATACAATAAGCTTCATTTTAAAGCATGACAAAAGCTAAAAATACTATAAATAAGCAATTCTAACTTAGATAATATCTATAAGTGTGAAAACACACACTATCTTATGACGCCATTTGAGAAGTTCTTCAACTTTAAGTGTTCTTCATGTTGTGAGTGCTCTCCAAGCCTTAATTTGAGCCCTTCAACTATCTTGTTCTCCAAGTTCTTGAATCACAGCCCTTGATTCTTTGTGATGTCCCATAGCCAATGAAAAATCATGGGATTGCCAAGGTGGAATTAGCAGTTTATGATGCGGGGTTGAACAGTGATGTTTGGCGGGAAATGGTTTTGATTGAGTTAACGATTGTTAGGGGTATGGGGACTGATGGTGTAAACATTAAGGACTAATGGTGTTAGTCCTTAAGGACTAACGGTGAAATGGTTTAAAATGTATGGTTAAGTGTATTTGGCTAATGTGCTTTTGATCTTGGGCCGAGTGATATGGTTTTGGATTTGGGCTTTTATAATTGATTTAGGCTTATAACATGGGCTTTTAATTTAATAATTAAGCTTAATGGGCTGACTCGGCCTATTAATTTGGGTGTGGGTTGGCCCATTTAAGATGAACACGTCTTTGGCTTTGACTTTGACTTTGACTTTTTGACTATGACTTTGACTTTTCACGCTCTTTCCATTCTCGTGCTCGGTTTTGTCGGTTTTGGCTTTGTTTTTGTCCTTTAGTGAATATCCGTTACCTGCACAGTATACACAGCAAAACCAACATATATTCGGCATTTTATGTCCGTTTTTTGTCATTTAAGCTCGTTTTATTAGGTCAAAGGTATGTGTATTTAAGCACATACCACTTTATCAAGTCAAAACACCCAAATCCATGCGAACGATCTCGGCTTACCATTTAATATCTTGCTACTACGGACGAGTTCACTTGCTCATATGTGTTGCTTAAGAATTTGGTATATCGAGTTATAAATTTAAAACTGACCCGTATCACACGCATCAGAAACCTAGAATGTAGATCTTAGTGGTGTTGCTTCTTGTGATGAATATGCATGTTAGGCTTTAGAAAACTAGCTTTTGTCTGTATCGCTGTTGATGTGTCTAGGGAAACATGATTGTGTAGAAAAGATACCATCGGTAACAGTCTTCATACTACCTTACCCTTAATATGGTTGATCCACTTTTAATATATTTCAAATGAATTTAATATACTCTTAGAGGCCGGGTAATAGTCTTCATACTACCTTACTTTGTGTTTTGCCTCAACGAAATATTAAATAGACGGCGGGTTCGTGTAATCTGTTCATGACTTAGGAAACAATTACATAGATCATCATAAGTGTGACAAAGCAACAACACTAGGAGAAGCAATCTAGGGAGTAATACATGATTAAATGAATACAATCTTTTTATTATATTGTTATCACCATTAGCATAGTTTATTAGTTTGTTTAATAGCTAAAACCAACCAAAATCTAGGGAGTAATACATGATTAAATGAATACAATCTTTTTATTATATTGTTATCACCATTAGCATAGTTTATTATTTTGTTTAATAGCTAAAACCAACCAAACCTCTCAACATATGATTTTACTGCTTTCTTATAAATATAAAATTACAAAAGTAGTCTTCTCTCAACCCCTAGAATTCTGTTAGACCGTGATCAAACCTTCCCAACCTATTCCCCTAGAGAACGATAACAACCCCTGAGTCTTGCCTATACTACTACTACAACGGTTAGTTACTCTGCCTAGGGTGTTGTAAAACTTTTTGTAAAAGTCCCTTATGACAACCGCATCAATTGTATGATTCTATTAAGATAACGCGTGCTAAAACTGTTGAAAAGACAACTGCCTTGTTAGCTAAAAATGAGAATCTAAAGGCTTAGATAATAGAAAAAATGAAATGCGTCACTATGGATTCTGTAAAAGCAAAAGTGATTGACCCTGGTATGTATGCAATCGATGTTGAACCAATTCCCCCTCGCAATAGGAACAATAGGGAAGTTCATCTAGATTATCTCAAACATCTTAAGGAAAGTGTAGAAACACTTCGTGAGATTGTAAAAGAAGCTAGGCTTGAAAAACCATTAGATAATGCCCTTGGAAATGCTTGCTTTTACACTAAACGATTTCAGGTTTTGTTAGAGTATGTGATTGGCACTTGTCCGAAAGAATTCAATAAAAGAGATAAAAAGATTGCTACTACCCTTTTGAATAGGAAAAAGCAAGTGACTTTTAAGGAAACATGCGGAACTTCAAATGATAACACACAAAAACATGTTAAGCCACAAAAAGAGCAAAAGACTAATGTACATGTGATTCCTTCTATAGGAGTAATTAGTTCTACTGAAGCTAGCGGGTCAAAGCCTAGGAGCAATACAAAGAACAATAGGATCTTGCCAGCTAAAAGTGATAACAAGAAGAAAGCAGAAGATCACCCTAGGAACAATAAGTCAAATTTGAAACAAAAGAATCGTGTTGATTCTAGTATTATGTCACACCCCGCCAAGGCGGAAATGCGAGGCATAACGAGAATGGATATCATCACAACACAATGGTGTCAACAATAGAGAGAACTAAAGGAAAAAGGATAATCAAGTGGGACACTATGTGACACAAGATAAAGGAGTCTTGCATTACTAAAGTAATGTCATACACGAAACAACATAATCCAAATACTAACAATCTCCAACAAGAAAAGAATTAACTTTGAAGAGTCATTAGCACCAACCGTTCAGGTTGGACGCTGTCCGATATTCATTGGGTATATGCACACAAATCCATTTTCTAAGTAATACACTGGACGTCAATACAACATTTCTTAACGAACCTTTAAAGGAAGAAGTGTACATCAATCGGCCAGATGGATTCGTAGACCCACATCATCCTGACAAAGTTTATCATCTCAAAAAGGCATTATATGGACTCAAACAAGCTCCAAGGGCATGGTATGATGAACTCTCTAACTTCCTAGTATCCAAAGGGTTCTCTAAAGATTCTATTGATCCAACTCTGTTCATTACTAAAAAAGGAGAAGACATATTGCTTGTACAAATTTACGTTGATGATATTATTTTTGGTTCTACGAACCCAAAACTTTCTAAAAAGTTTGAAAAAATAATGCACAACAAGTTTTGAAATGTCTATGATGGGGGAGCTGAAAATCTTTTTAGGAATTTTGATTCACCAATCCCCATGTGGTATCTTTATAAACCAAGCTAAAATTCATACAAGATACTTAAAAAGCATGGTATGACCTCATGTGATAGCATTAGTACTCCAATGGCTACTAAACACCTAGATGTTGACTTAAGTGGAACTCCTGTTGACCAAACGAAATATCATAGCATGGTCAGAGCACTCGTGTACTTAAGAGCAAGTAGACCAGATATTGTACATGCAACATGTTATTGTGCTCGCTATTAAGTGAGACCAACTGAAAAACACCTCAAGGAGGTTAAACGGATCTTTCGGTACCTTAAGAATACCATTAATAAGGGACTCTGGTATCCGAAGGAAACCGGTTTCAAACTAACTGCTTTTTCAGATTCGGATCACGCGGGCTGTCTTGATTCACGTAAGAGCACATATGGTGGAATACAATTTATAGGTGGTGATAAGCTAGTCAGCTGGTCATCCAAGAAGCAGGACTGCACTTCAATGTCTTTAGCAAAAGCCGAGTATGTATCTTTATCTCATTCTAGCGCTCAAGTTCTATTTGTTGAGACTCATCTCCACAAATTATGGCATTTCACTTTGACCCAAAAGTCAACACCCCTCCTAATCCACGGGCAATAACATCATGATATCTGTGCACAAAACAATTTGTCAACAATAGAGAGAACCTAAATAAATTATAAACAAATGAGACACAATGGTGTCATGACAAAATCCAACACAAGATAAAGTGATCTTGCATTACGATAGCAAGTCCATACCGCAATGGAAACATAATCCAAAAGTCTAAACACCAATAAATAAATGCAAATAGCAAACAATTTCAAATGCCAAAAAAATAAAAAACACTAAGAGTTAGACTCCGCAAGCAATGCCTACGGTCCTCACTAGTTACCCTCCTAACTCTCTTTAACCACAAGAAATTACCTGAAAATGATGAATAAAGACGTCAACAAAATGTTGTTGAGATCCCTAGTTTAAGACACGATAATCAAATCCAACTATAAATTACTATGATAAAAAGGAAAAGAATAGCAGGACAATAATCTAGGAACTATCATACAGGCTAACATGCAAATCCAATCAATCACACAAATACCCAGCAAACGACCACAAGACGTCTCATATCATACCAAGGGTCCCTGTGGTTACCCCTTAACCCAGGTCATAGATACTCCCAAAGTAACCTTCCTGCTCGCTAGGCCACAATACCATCCACTAAACAGGCCATGGATACCCGCAGGTGATCCCCCTGACTTAGTTCACAATTCTCAATATCACATCACAAAACATGTAGCACACAACATACAATAGTCACGTATAGTCCATGCATCTTTGACAACACATTATCACAGTAATCAAAACATTTCCAAACACTTTGCATCATTTCCACCCCAATAAATCATAAGAAAAGAGGGGCTATGAAACTCACCTGATGCACAAGCAGCTTCCAAACAATATCAACACAAGCTACACAATACAAACACAAACGTGTTACACGCGACCAAGCTAAAAGCTCAAGTCCATGTAACACTCATATGATGGATGTCTAAGGGTTTGATTAACCATCATGGGTCGTCCCGACACCATGCCCAACCTTACCCATCTTGTTAACACATTATACTAGTTAACTACAATTTATCCAAAAATGCAGAATTTTAGCGTGTCTTAACCAACTTAAAACCCATACTTTCTGACCTTTATAAAAATACCAAAAATCATCTAAGCTCCGTTATTGTTTATTAAATACCTTGTGATTCATAGTACTCATTACATATCCTAAATAAAATCAAACTTCTAAATAGTCCTAATTCGGACCTGCACGCGCACTAAAAAGTTTAGACTTAATAGTCATACTTAGACAACTATTCAAGGGCTAATCTTCTGGATATTGTTAATAGACATGTAGAACTTAACTTCTGTGCTTTGGCAAAGCTTAATTCGAATTTTAAGTTAGGGTTTCACCTTCCCAAACATGACCTAAATCTGACCCGTATTTACTGATTTGACAACTTTTAGTGTAACCAACATTTGACCTACTTCCAGACCTCAAAAACATTTGAGGCTGGACTTTTTGGAAATTACATTCAATGAGCTACTATTTAGAGTTTTAGGCACAAGAAACATAAGAACACACGTTTTTATCATCAAGATATCAGTCATTGAACACGACCCAAAATTCTGCTCAACCTAAATCATGATTTATCGCGATCTAACCCTAACCAATTACACCAACATGCTTACAATTCATCACTAATCACCCCTAATAAATCTAATATCATTAATTTACAGATCTTATAAAACCCTAATCCATCATATATTAATTGTTACATGAAAACATTAATTAACTAAGATTAAACATACTTACCTTTGTTCCTTAACACCTAAATCACCAACACTTGAATGATCTTGGATCTTAGCTCAAAGTCGATCCTCCTAGGGTTTGGGGATGAAGAAAACGTACGGCACAAGAGGGGAGAGGAAAAATAATGACTAGGTTTTATTTATTTTTACATAATATACAAAACCTAATCACATTAGAAGTTGTATTAACCTAAAACTCTTTTTTTCCTTCTTTGTGTCATCCAACCCAAACCGACCCCCCTTTATTTTTATATTTTTTTATTATTTTATTAATTAGCTAAATTACTATATTACCTTAAGTTTTTACAAAAACCTAAGCTAATTTGATTAAACCTTTTTACATAAACGCAATAAACTAGACTTTCTAAAAATAACCTTTCATTTCCAAATTCAATTTCTATATATGGAAAGTTTACTACTAACTTCCTATATCAACCACATTATTCCTTTCCAATATCACACACTTCCTATAAACGCTTAATCCATAGAACCAAGTATTGACATAGCAATGCATGCACACGTCTTTCATTTCCATTATCACCACACGTGAACAAATTGAATACTTAACTCCAAACTCATATGCACACAAAATAAGATAATCATTTTCTTCTAAAATGATATCATGCACATATATAATCACCAAACACACATAAAAACATATAGCACGCAAGAACACATACGAAAAAGAAACCATTAGCCATATCTAAAGGTATAAACTAACCTGCTTAAACCACGGTTGTCACAGTATCCCCTCTTTATAGAAATCTCGTCCCAAGATTTAACTAGTTGGTTCAACAACACGATTATCAAATAACTGAGGATACTTAGACTTCATATAGTCTTCGCGTTCCCAAGTGAACTCGGGACCACGCTTTGAATTCCAATGAACTTTCACAAGTGGTATTCTACTACGTTTCAAACTCTGAATCTTACGATCCATAATTTCTACAGGTTCCTCAACAAAACGTAAAGTCTTGTCATATTTGATTTCATTCAACAGCACATGCAAATTAGCATTCCCTAAACACTTCTTCAAATTTGACACATGGAATGTGTCATGTGCACCAATCAATTCCTCAAGCAATCTTAACCGATAAGCTACAAGGCCAGTCCTTTCAAGGATCTCAAACGGTCCTACATATCTTGGTGCTAACTTACCCTTCGTTCCAAGACGCATTACGCCCTTCTAGGCGACACCTTTAACAATACACGATCTCCCACCTCAGACTTTAACGGCTTACGCCTAAAATCAACATAGCTCTTTTGACGATCTCTCGCCGCTTTGAGCTTTTCCTTAATCAATACCACCTTATCTGTCATCTCTAGTACTAACTCAGGTCTAATCAAGCTACTTTCTCTACTCTCTGCCCATAGAACAGGCGACCTACATTTCCCACCATACAAAGCTTCAAACGGAGCACAACCAATGCTTAATTGATAACTACCACCAAAATCGATAACACATGCCCTTATTATATCCTCCAAAGTCTGAATCATACTTTCCTTTTGTCCATCCGCTTGAGGATGCTAAGCAGTACTCAAATCTAATCGCGTCTCTAACACTTTCTACAGCATCTGCCAAAACCACGAGGTAAATCATCCATCTCAATCTGAGTTGATCGTCACCAGAATTCCATTCCTTGCTATTATCTCATCAATATAAATCCTTGCCAACTTCACATCTTGAAATCTTCTTGTATAGCTAGAAAATGAGCTAACTTGGTCAGTCTATCGACCATCACCCAAATCACATCATACTCACTACTTTGAACTTGGAACATTAGTGATAAAATCCATGGTGATTCTATCTCATTTTCACTCAAGTATTTCAGGCTGTTGCAGCAAGCCAAAAGTCTTTGACATTGCAGCCATCACCTCTTAAACAAATCTAACAATTGCTAACATAGGTAGCTATATCCTTTTCTATAAGTGGCTACCAATACATGTCTCCAAGGTTATAGTACGTCTTATCTGCTCTCGGATGTACCAAGTATCTTGATGCACGGGCCTCATCCATTAAACCTCCTACCAATAGAACCCAAATTCGATCCATAAAGTACAAACTCTCGTCTCCTTTTCTTTCCATCTGTTGATCTAAACCATGTAGCCTTTCTGCGAGTACGTTCTCTTGCTTGAACACCTCACTTTGGGCTGCTAGTATCATTCCTCTTAGTTAGGGAAGTAAAGAGGTTCAACAATCTTAAAAAAAATTGTGATGAACGTCGGTAGTAAGCTGCCAATCCTAAGAATAATCATCTAATTCCTTACTGCCTTACTCTTACTCGGGTCCATGTGAATACGTTATGGTGGACCACGTGACCAAGAAAATGCACTTCTTCCAACCAAAACTCACACTTAGAAACCTTAGCATACAGCTTCTCCTTCCTCAGTG
>BQNB010131589.1:4813-18760 GCA_026074375.1 Tanacetum coccineum
TAGATATACAAAATAGCAGATAATTTAGAAGACAACATTAGCCTTAAGTTTGATTGGATATCATGTTTGATCAAGGAATGAATAAATCTGGTTTGATGAAATACTACACTTTGAGACACAGATTAAACAGTCAAGTCAACCTAGGTCATTAGTGCAAAAAGTATACGACAAGCTCAACCATAAGTTAACTTAGCCCAAATGGGAGTAATCTATGTGATTGGGCCTATGGAACAGGCCTTGAGTGGTTATTAGGCTTATTGGGCCAAAGCAAAGGATTTTGGCCCAAACAGCCACCCAACAGTTTATTAAACCGCCACGTGGTGGTTTAGGTAAACCGCCATGAGACAAGTTACCAAACCGCCGTGTAACAAAGCACCAAATCGCCATGACTAAAATAGGAGTTTAGTCAAACCACCACGACCAAACCGCTATGAATATTTAATTCAATTTTAATCAAACCGCTGCCATTTTAGAAAAATTCAAAACAGCGGTTTGGATTATTTAACTAATAAAAATAATCTTCATCAAACCGCTACCTCGTAGCGGTTTGCCTGCTCCTATTAAAATAATCAATAAAATCAAACCGCTATCTAGAATATCCTGCAAACCGCTATCAGGCATGTCATGGCAAATCGCTATCTAGAGAAAATAAACCGCCATCAAGAAATAGGCAAACTGCCATCAAGAAATAGGCAAACCTCTACGAAGAATACCATACTTAAGTTTATTTTTTTTTCAATTTGGCCATTCCAAATGTAATTCAAGGCATCCTAAATCACCCTACTCTCCTAGCACACAATTGAAACAACGTAAACTTTATCATTTCATCAGAATTCGAGCCTTACACCACATTTAAGCCACGCAATTCATCTAACACTTAAAAGGGCATGCAGGCACATTACAAGCACTCAATAGAGACTCCTAAGCCATAAGCAGACTCATTCAAACAGATTTTACCATCAACCAAATAGCTGTTGACTTTTAAAAGTCAACATCTATGCCAAAATAATCATATCAGGCAATTTATTGATTGGGGATCAAGAAAGAACAACAATTTTGCATCATCTAATCCTAATCAATATATCCCAGCCCATAAAACACAACACCAAACACTACATAGAAAATAGATCAAACTCAAATGGAAAATTTATTATAGGGTACTTATATTATAGGGCACTTTATAAATAGTCATCGACTAGTGATCAATAACCCTAACCGCACCTAAACCCAGTTACTAAACACATTTCCGAACAACATTTTTAATTTCTGAAACCCTAGGTTCAATATCTAGTGATTGAACACGTTTTAGTGTGTTTTAATTCGATTCCTTTAAGTTTCAGGTAGATCTAGGTGTATAGAACATGATTTAATCATTACCTTAGTATGAGAAACACTCGAAATCAAGGATTGGATGGTGGCGAATTGAAGGTTGCGGTTTGCGAGTGAGTGTGTGTTTTTTGTGTGGTTTGACCGATATAGTGAACTTTGACCGGACTTAACAAACCGCCACGATTTATATTCCTAAGTTACAAAATTGGCAGATTTGGTCCTTGGGTTATCTAACACTTTTAACTTTCGGTTTAAAGATTTTCTAAGGAAGATAAATTTTAAGGTTGGCAAATTCAGACCTTGTAGTTTAATAGAGCTAGGAAACAAGTAGCAGATTGTACATAAGTCCCTAAGCTTTCTAACTTTTGACAATTTCAGCTGTTTGAGTTAAAGTTAATTAACTCCCTCTCAAATTATAACCCCATTCAATTACAAAAACCTTTTCTGATAATAGTGTGATGTTTTAGAAACCCGTTTGATGCAATAAACTTGAAATCACTCTCCCTATTTAACCAATGACCATTTTCATTGGAAAGGACGACGTAGTCATTGTTTGAGTTAAAAAGTTTATTGTAAAACCTAAATTGATTAATTTTCAACAACACTTTCTCCACAGTGATTAACACAAATAATTTTGAAGAATCAATTAAGAAAAAATCATTTGGTTCTAAAAAGGAAGACTTCTCTTCCGAATAAGAAATAACACACTGAATCGTACATTATTCCTTGATGCATGGATATTAAGTAATCTATGGCCAGGAGAAATTAATCACCCGTTAATAGGAACAGCTGTCTTTTTGGCGACATGCTTTCCTCAGGTTGAAAAGCGGGTTGCAGTCTGAAATAACTGCAAACCAAAAAGACACGTTTTAAAACAGTTTGAACTTCTGCTCTCGACTTCATTTTTAAAAGACCGTGTATTATTGAATGACATTCTAGGTCCGTAATGTTATCGTTTTTCAGAAGACATGTCTGATAACTACCTTTTGGTTTTTCCTATTTTTATAATTTTTATGATTTTTAATGTTATATACAAATGTACATAGGATACACGAAGACCATCGTTTACTCATCTTCCCCGTCTTGAAGACGTTTAAGGGTATCTGGGGACATACTCTTCATTCCAAGTCGTAGGAGTAGAAATTCGAACCGCTCTCTTGGCAATGCCTTAGTGAATATGTCCGCAAGTTGATAATCTGTTGTCACAAAGTAAAGTTCAACCACGCCGTTCTCAACTTGCTCTCATATGAAATGGTGGCATATGTAGCTGTGCTTGGACCGAGAATGCTGAACATTGTTGTAGCAGAGAGCAATAGCACTTCGGTTATCATAATATAGAGGTATCTTATATAATGCAAAGCCGTAGTCTGTTAGCTGTGATCTCATCTAAAGTATCTGAGCATAGCATCTAGACATGGCAATGTATTCAGCCTCTGTGGTTGAGATAGCCGTGCTTTTCTGCTTCTACAATGACTAGCTTACTAGTTTATCTCCAAGAAATTAAGCACTTCTTGATGTACTTCTCCTTGTATCTTGACACCATGCATGGTCAGCGTCTGCATAGGCCATTAGTGCTATAGCGGTGTCCTTCGGATACCAGAGTCCCCAGTTAATGGTTCCTCGAAGATACCAAAAGACCTGTTTAATTGCCTCAAGGTACTTTTTGGTAGGCTTAGCCTGGTACCTAGCACACATGCACACGACAACACAAGATCTGGTCTACTGGCAGTGAGGTACATTAGAGAGCCGACCATACCTTGAAATCAAGTTTGGTCAACTAGAATCCCTATGGGATCCTCATCTAGTTTTAAGCGATCCACCAATGGTGTATCTACAGGGTTAGATGTATCCATTCCTTATTTTATTAAAATCTCTTGAGCATATTTAGATTGATTTATAAAGATGCCTCTGGGACTTTGAGAAAGTTGTAAACCTAAGAAAAATGACATTTACCTTATCATTGACATCTGAAATTTTGAACTCGTCTATTTGGAAAATACGTCACAAGCTTTATGATCAGTCAAGGTAAATATAATATCATCTACGTAAATTTGAACAAGAAGAATATGTTTGCCTGTTTTCCGGGTGAATAACGTAGGATCCACTACACCCTTGGAGAACTTGTTGTCCAGAAGAAACCATGATAGTGTGTTATAATATACCCTTAGAGCCTGCTTTAGACCATAGACGTGTGTTGGGTGATCTGGATCAACAAAGCCCTAAAGTTGACTGACATAGACTTCTTCTTTCAGCTCGCCATTCAGGAATGCAGTCTTGACATCCATCTAATAGATGATCATGTTTTTGCTAGCGGCATTTTCAATAAAGATTTTGATAGCCTCTATCCGTGCAACCGGCGCAAATGATTCCTCAAAATCGATACCCTCCACTTATCGATATCCCTTCGCTACTAACCATGCCTTGTTCTTCAAAAAATCACCATACTCATCAAGCTTTACTTTGTAAATCTACTTGAGAGCAATTATCATAACACGGTCTAGTTTTGAAACTAATTCCCATACTTAAAGTCGATCAAATTCGTAGATTTCTTCTTACATAGCTTCAAACCAGCAAACTTCATCCATAGCAGTCTTAACGTTCTTGGGTTTGACTTTTGACAGTACAGAATTGTAAAGGCACCATAAGGCATCTGTAGCTAACTGTTTTCTGGTGGATACCGGATGAGAAGGATTACCGATTACATTATCCAATGGGTGATCCTTGGACCATTTTCCAAGATGATTGTGTGGGTGAACAACTTGTGTAGATTCAGCTAAACTGACATCCCTAGATGATGACTCATCAGAACTAGGTTCTGGAGCAAACACATTTACAAAGGGATCATTGTCAGCTTGAGCAAGAGGATTATCTTCGGTAGTGGGTCCAACTGTAACACCTTCATGTGAGATAGGAGGTTGTATGACAGATGATGATGGTGAATAGCTTGTTGACGATGCATCTTGATCAATTGTTATAGAAGAAGGTGTACGGACTAAAACAACTAGAACTTAAACTGCAGGAGCAGGAGGGGCCTGCCTTTCAACACCTAGGGGTTCAAAGTATTCAATGAACATCAATTGGAATAAAATCTCTAGATCTTTATTAGTGGGTGGTACATAAGGAGCTGCAGGGACAGGATCTGGTACGAGCCCTGAACTGATTTGTCCAGGCGAACAAAATAGGCTCGTGGTCATGTACTTATGTGCACGAAAGCTATACGGCTCAGTTATCTCCATCAAGATTGCACCTGAATTAATGTCCATAAGTATCATCCGGGTTCTGTTTGATTATAGATTCGATAACCCTTCCTATTTGGTGCATAACCGACGAAAATTCCAATATCGGTTGTAGGTCTTAATTTTCCAAGGTCTTCACTGTCATTTATTGGGTAACAAAGAGCACTAAAAACACAGAGAAATTTAAGATCAGGCTTCTTGTCATGTACTAGCTCATATGGTAGTTTTGTTGTACGAGTGGTGAATAATGATGGTTTTTAGTGTAGCAAGCAGTAGCAACAGCTTCTGCCCTAGAAACATCAGAGCCTTGTAAAATATTAGCATTGTCCTAGTAGCCTCCACAAGAGTACGGTTCCATCTTTTGATAACGTCGTTCTGCTGCAGAGTCCTCAGAACTGATTTTTGGTGAAAATGCCTGGTGAAAAATGCCGACACTTTCATAATATTCAGTCAGAAGTTGATTAACAAATTTTGTGCCATTATCGGTACGGATGTATCTGGCAGTTTTGTTGAGACCGACTTGTATTTGCTTCAGAAATTTAATGACGAACTCTGGAGTTTCATCTTTCAATATCAAAAACTTGACCCAAGTAAACCTAGAATAGTCATCAATGATAACTAAGATGTATTTCTTCCCATTAATTGTTTGCACACGCATTGGTCCGCATAAATCCATATGAAGGGTATTAAGAACTTTCATGTTGGTGTTTTCAGATTTGGGTTTGTGGGAATATTTCTGGCTTCTTCCAAGTTGACAAGCCGAGCAAAGATGATCTTTCTCAAACTTTAATCTAGGTAAGCCTCTTACCAAATCTTTTTGAGCAAGATCATTGATGGTACCGAAGTTTAAGTGATTTAACCGATGATGCCACAACCATGATTTGTTCTTTGAGGCCTTAGACAATAAGCAGATAGGAGAGGACTTCATCATGTCTTCAACAGAAATAGTGTATAGATTAGTGACACAATTGCCTTTGATTAAATCGACACCATTTACATCCCTAACATAACATGAGTGTTTGCGGAACGCAACTTCAAGATCTGAATCGCAAAATTGTCCGACAGAAAAAAGATTGTGTCCCAGTCCTTCCACATAGTATACCTTAGAGATCACACTGTCACCAATCATGTAATATCCATAACCCATGATAGCACCAAAATGGTCATTCTCGAATCTAACAGTCCCGATGAACTTTTTCACGAAATTCCTGAGCTGTGAGCGATTCCCCGTCATATGTTTTGAACAACCTGAGTCCAAATACAAAAGGACGATGTGTATGACCTACATTTGAAAATAGACGAATATGGAGAGTTTGGTACGTTGGATCCTCAATTTCTATTGGGGTCTTGTTGGTTAAAACAAATAGAAAGTTTCACAGAATCATCAATTGATTATGTGACAGTTGTAGTGGGATTGTCAGTGGAAATTGGTTTTATACTGTTTGTTTTTACGCTGGTAAAAAAAAAAAAAAAAAAAATATGCCAGTCCTGTTTGTTTTTACAGCATTATGTCAGGTACTAGTTAATGGTTTATGAGAAGTGTTACTTAATCTCTTAGTTATCACAATTTTACGCGGTACTAACGCTTTTAGGTTCTTTTTACAGGCACTACTTTGGATTCAGTAAACCTATTTAAAGGGCATTGTTCTCCTAAAGTGAATTTCCTTCCAGTGGGCTGCCACTGAAATCTGACATTGGTAAACAACTTTCCAGTTGCCCTCCAGACTTGCTTAACCTGCTTGACTCTCCAAACCTTGTTGACAGGGGATTTCTTAACAAACTTCAAAGACCTCACAACATATTTATCATGATTAAAAGACATTAAGAATTTGTTACAAGTTTGGCAGACAGAAGTAGAATTTGAATTAACCATAGTACGCTTAAAGCTGATACTCGAATCAACATGATTCTTTTGTTTCACACTACACTTATTATTTCTATAATGGGCTTCTACTTTCTTCATGTCATTCTTAGCTAGCAAGGTCCTATCTTTCTTTGTATTGCTCCTAGGCTTTGACCCGCTAGCTACAGTGGCATCTTTTACTCTTGTAGAAGGAATCATAGGTTCATTAGTCTTTTTCATTTTTTGTTGCTCAACATGTGTTTGTGAGTTATTAGTTGAAGTTTCACCTGGTTCCATAAAAGTAACTCGCTTTTTCTTATTTAAAGGGGCAGTAGCTATCTTTTTATCTCTTTTATTAAAATCTTTCGGACAAGTGACAATGACATATTCAAGCAATTCCTAAGAGTGTTTAGTATAAAGGCAGGCAGATGCAAGTAAGCTATCTAATGGTTTTTCAACCCTAGCCTCTTCAACAATCTCATGAAGAGTTCCTATGCTTTCCTTAAGATGTTTGAGATACTCTAGATGAACTTCTCTATTGTTCCTACTTCTAGGGGGGATTGGTTCAACATCGATAGCATACATACCGGGGGCAAGAACTTTTGGTTTCACAAGATCAGGCATAGTGACGCATTTCGTTTTCCCTTTTATCTGAGCCTTTAGGGTCTCAATTTCCGTTAACAAAGAAGTTGTCTTTTCAATGGTTTTAGCATGCGTTAGCTTGATTGAATCATACAATTCCTTGTAATGCTACTTAACTTTTTCATTTTCTACCCTAAAATGCTCATTTAGATCTTGAAGGGGATTGACTTTTGCATTTAAATCTTTGTTCTAAGAATCTAAGGCCTTAAAGTCAAGAATGGGATCTGCCTCACTATGTTTCTTTTGCAAGCGAGAAATTTTCTCTTTCAGTTCTCTAAATGTATTGCCCCTTCCTTGAAGCTATTCTTTTTGGTTTCTGATATCAAAAACTGACTCAAATGCAGGAGTATCCGAAGATGTCACTGATTTTTTGTTTCCAAAACGTTCCTTAAGATGTTGATACTTCAATCGCAAATTTAAGTGGTCCACCTCAAGTTTGGAAAAATGTTTTATCATCTCATCATGATCATCTGTTTGAATCTTTTGTTTCAGATTAAAATTTTCACCTTCAAGTTCGACAATACGTTTTTGTGCAACAATGTAAGCATCATGCGTGGCAGAAAATCTAGATACAATATGCACAGAATCTATTGCAGTATAAAATACATCTTTGGATAAGCATTTAGCAATTAGGTTCTCATTCTTAACGAGAAGATTTTTCCTCTTTATTTCATCGCACTTCTTATCAAAAACATGTTGGTCCACCTCAGCCTCCATTTGATCAAAAACTTCTTTCATTTCCTTAATTTTGTTGATGAGAGCTTTTTAAATTTCCTCAAAATGTTCTTTGATGGTTTTGAAAAAAAGGATTACCTCGGTGAGATAACATGTCTTTGTTTGTTCAAAACCCCTTTCCCCTTCAGTGAGACCCGTAGGTGTGATTCTCTTTTTACAGGTTTTATCAAATTCCGAAAAAAGTCATACCAGAGAATAAATATTTACTTATACTTGACTTTTTGTTGGGAGGACTTTGGGGACCAGCTTTACAGGTATATTGGGAGGATACACCGTCATAGCTATGATTGGTTTTGCAGATTTGGCCTTTTCTTTGAGAGCTTTAGCCTTCATTTTAATAAGGTCATCAAACCAAAATATATGCTCAGTGGTCAATTGTTTCTGAGGTGTGAAAGTCGATAAATAATTATCTTTCGAGTAATCATGTGGTGCAATCTTAACTTTCTTTTTTACACACTCTGGGTCTTTTATTTTTTCAAGCATTTGTTTCCTGTAGTCTCAGCTATCTCTAGGGTGTCCTCTGAGTCATGAACTAGGCAATGCATGGTTTGTCTTGACATTCTTCATGACCCCATTTATCAAGAGCAGTGTTTGTTTGAACTTGTTTTATTTAGAACAGATAAAAGGGATTCTTGTAGCCTATTGCTACCCCTTATTGACTTCATCATAAAGGGACTTAGGTTTGACAAAACATATGGGAATGTTTTAGAGACTGATCTTTTTTATAAAGCCTTATCTTCGGAGCCTTTGACCTTTTCTTTTAAGTGTTTCATGTCCAGAAATTCTTCAAGGAGCTTATTTTCTTTCTGTTTAAAGTCCTGTTTTAACGTTTATACTTCTTCCCGTATTAACTTGGTATGGTTAAGGGTAGAGTTAAGTTGCATTTTAACAGAATGAAGTTCCTTTTGTAAAGATTCTTCCTTAACATTACGGTCTTTGATAATCATTCTCATCTGTGTATCAATCATCAGTTCTCGTTCAGTTAGTTCAATTTGGGCCCTTTTTCATAAACCTTAGCTAATTCCTTATATCTAGCAAGTTCAGTAGTTAGGGATGCATTAACAGTATTGTTAGAAATGACACATGGGGCATCCTGCTCATATATATCATTGGTAATAATCATTACTGCATCATTAGGAACAGAAGATACATCACTGTGTATAACTTGGTCTTTGTTGTCCTGCACATACTGTTCATATAAGATAATATTAGTATTACTCGTATATTCAGTATCTTTGTGTATCTCGTGTTCCTCATGAGACTCATTCCTATTATTAAGACAATTATTATATTGTACCTCAGAGAGTGTGTCAGAATCATACGATGGACCAACTTCATCATAAACTAGATCAGCAGAGGAGAGATTGGCCATGAACATTGTCTGAGCAGTAGGAGCTTTATCAACATCAGAGTCGAAGGCGTCACATTGATCAGCTTGAAAGATGTTGTCTTCAATCTGAGCCATATCCTGAACTGGTCCCTCGTCTACCTCATCATCAAAAGTGTGGGTTTGTCCATCCGCAAGAAACAACAGCTGCTCCTCATCCAAATCTACTCCATTTTCTTGAGCTTGCATCAACAACATCTTTTCCTTGAAGTAGTCAGAGTTCTGTGGTCGCTTCGACTGAGTGCAGTTTCTTGCTATATGACCAATCCCATTACAGTTGTAACACTTTATCGGCTTTCCTTGCCCAGCATTTGCATTACCAGCTATGTACTGAGCCCCTTATTTCCTGCAGCAACAACACCTCTAGCATTGTTTACTTGAACCTTGTTCTGTCTCCCATAAACATTCTAAACCACAACCCTGCCGTTTTGCACTGTAGCTTGATTCTGTGTGTTGGAGGAGGTTCTCAATTGATTATTGGTTTGAGGAAATTGTGCTTTGTATTGTTGGGCGAGAAGTGCAACTTGTTTTGTTAAATTGTCAAGCATGTCATCAGCTGGAGAAAAACCTGTATCAAGTTGTGTGTTATCAGGAACTAAGGTTAGTAAGTTATTGGTGGAGTGTATGAGGGTTGTGGAGGAACTGATGATGATGAAGGATATTGATAAGGTGAGACATTAAACACTAGGGCAAGTGGATCATGTGAGTGTTGGTTGAGTCTTTCCATCAGCAGCTTGTTCTCATTGGCATGCAACTCGTGTTGCTTTAGGTAAGCATACAACTGATCATGATTGGACTCTTTCAAGCCCTCATTTAACTTGACCGCCGTCACAAATCTACCCCATTCGGGTAACATGTTGTTTACAAACTTAGAATTCAGTTGAATTTTAGGCATGGTCGTCTTGACGTGTCTCATGTCATTGATTAGCTTTGTATACCTGACGTAGAAGTCATGAATGTTTTCACCCTTGTGTTGCCTAAAATGTTTAAATTCATCGTACAGCTGAGATTCACGGTCATCTTTGGTCAATTCAGAGCCTTCCGATAACATCTTCACATTATCCCAAATATCCTTAGCATCTGTGTTATGGTTAATGAGTTTGTAGATGTCTCTTTGCAAACCATGAAGAAGGATGTTCGTTGCATGAATGTCAGCTCTAAGTCTATCCTTTTTCAGCTTGTAAAAGATATGCAACCACTCTGTCTCGCTCTGGGCCTAGATAAGGACCATCAGTACCTGTAGCAATCTCATCTCTGCACCATACCATCTTGAATGGGCCTTCATCAATAGACTGAACTATGTACTACTCCAAGAATCTATCCTTTACAGTATAACCGAATTCGTTGTTGCCATGACTCAAAATCAGTCCTGTCAAGCATGGGAGGGCGGGTATCAGAACCGGCCGCTTGAATATCTTCTGACTGATTGGACATTTTAACTGACTGTGAAATGATATGATTGGATCGATCAATGATTAGTGATTGTATGTTAAAAGTGGTGAAGTGAAATTAAGTATTTTTGTTGTTTTGGTTTGTTAAGTTTCAAGTTTGAAGGTAGTTCAAATGTCAAAGAAGTCAAAGAGTCCAAAACAGTGTCCCAAACCACTGGAATAGTAATCAAACCGCTACTGACAAACCGCTACTGTCAAATCGATGTTGCTAAACCGCTATGAATGGTAAACCGCTATGAAGACAAATTGCCAAACCGCTACCTACAAATGAAATGGGCAGAGGTTTGTTTCCCAAATCGCTATGAGAATTAGTCTTCAAAAACCTATAAATCGCTATGGTATCAAACCGCTGTAAACAGCAAACTACTACTAGAAGAGTTTGGTAAACTGCTATGAAGAGAAAATACCAAACCACTACCAAGAAATGAAATTGGCAGAGGTTAGTTTCCCAAATCGCTATGAGAAATTATCTTCAAAAACCTCTAAACCACTGTGGTATCAAACTGCTATGGTATCCAAACCGCTACTAGTGAATCGCTACACTAAATGACAAACCACTACTGACAAATCTCTGACAAAAAGGACAAACCGCTGTCAGAAACGACAAACCACTATTACAGTGTACGATCCTGACAAATCTCCAGAACAATGTACTACTCTGACAAACCGCCAGAATAGTGTACCTAACCGCTATGACTAACAGAATACAGAATACCAAACCGCTACTAAGAAATACAAACTTTTACACCTTAAAACACCTAAAAATCACGCTTTTGGACGTTTTGACTTAGATTCTTTTGCACAACTGAGTACTAGAAGGCTATAGCAACTACAAAAACATGAACTTTAACAGAAGAAACGTGAAAATCAATGAAACTCAAGAACAAGTGCTAAAACCTTTACAAACTTAACTTTTGATCTAAACCAAGCACTAAAACGCACACACAAACAAGCTAATCATCCCATGAGCTCTGATACCAATTATAGGATATTGGATATCATCACAGAATCGAATGGTTATTGGATTAGTCAAATGCTAGAGAGTGAAACAAAGAAAATGCACACTCCTCTAGAGAGAGAAAGTGTATGTGTATAAAATAACTAACCACCTTTTCCATAAGATGGAAGAGGCTTATATAGTTGTGTACAAAACTGGCCAAAGGGCCTTTGAAGTGGGCTTACACGTTGGGTTTTATACCCAACCCATTACCGAATGTTATACATTAAACGTTAAACTACGAGCTATAATAAACTATGAAATACACAGGGTGACCGAGTCTTTTTCTAATATCTAACATACTTACTAAGCGTTTTGCTTACGGTTTAGTTTATGAATGTTTTGTAGGTCCTAGTGGGGTGGAAAAAGGTAAGGATAAAATCTAGTTGGCAAAGTGAAGATAGTAGTTTGGACTTGGCAAGTAAAAGGCCTCTTTTGGATCAAGGAGTCATCAAAATTAAAGCCCCGAAGTGTCGATTTCTTGTTTTGGTATATATATGTTCATCTTGGGTCTTTTACATTTTGAAGTCAAACTATTGAAGTTCATGCGTTTTGGTTTAGTATTGAAATGGGTTAAGTGTATATGATATAATGGATGTGAATGGGTAGTAGTAAACTTGTTAGGTGATGTTTGGGTTATGCGTGGCGTGACCCGTTAACTTGTTTATAAAATGGTTTATGTTTGGCAGACTTTATAGTTAAAGTATATTTATTAGAATTGTAGATTTAAGGACATTTTGGATCTGTTATAGAAGGTTGGGTTTTGATTTTGGGGATTTCTGCAGAATCCTACAGGTTCTACAGAGGTTCTGTATCTGGGTTCCAATATGGCGTATTCAATTAATGAATACGGCGTATTTAGCTTCCAAACTAGATACGGGGCATTTGATACGGTGTATCAAAGTCGGAGTCCAGTACGGCGTATTCAATTAATGAATGCGGTGTATTCATCTTCTGAACTTATACGGAGTATTCATATTTTGGAATACGGAGTATTTCTACTTTGGTCCAATACGGCGTATTCATGTAATGAATACGACATATTGATAACAGTTTACAGAATGTTTATATCTCTTTTATGCTTTGAGTTTTTACTTTTGGGTTATCAAGAGTGGCTCTTATAAATATAAATGAGCCTGTATGTGTTGTTTGTTTTAATGTATGTTTAAATCTTTATGTAGTTTGTTTGTAAAGCCCATTTTCGAGTAATTTTTCAAAAAAATTCTAGTGTCATTTAAGGGGCGTTTCAACTTGGTATCAGAGCCTTGGTCTAAGATATTTAGGATGTCACGTTAGGATTTCCTAGACTTAGACCCATTTTTAAGGCGTGTTAGAGATGAGTAAGTAGTATGTGTATAAGACTTGCGACTTTCAAAAATACATGTGTAGAATAGTTTTATGACTACGCTTGGCCACCGTAGTAATAAAAGTACGATACATATGTATTGTTAGAATCGTAGGGACTATATACCTAAGACAAATATAGAATGTGATAAATATTATATATGAAATGTTATTAATAAAATGATTGATACTTGTGATATATGTTAATAAGTTAAATTCTTAATTTTAGTAAGAAGAAAAGATGGTAGATGAGCATCATCCGGAAGTTCAAAAGGCTTCCACTTCCAAGGGAGTTGAGTCTCCTATAGATGATGCAACCCTCAATGATAATGAAAATGGGTCTTCCTCTAGCTCCGAGTGCCCCAATTTTAGAGGGTTCACGAATGAAGAAACAAAGGTTTTAAACTCAATGATAAAGAAGCAAGTGGGAAAGGCAATTAAGAATGTAATGCCTTTTTATATTAGTCAAACAACTGATAACCTCAAGGAGATAATTCAAAAAGAGTTGGCGGAGTTTAAAAGAGGAGGAATATTGAATGATTATAGAACTGAGATGGCAACCTACCGTGACATTACGGCATGTGACATAGAAGGAAGGTGATTTTAAATTATGTTCCGTAATGAAGACTAGGAGATATTTATCACGTGGTTGCTATGCCTTTATTGCCCATGTGATAGATACTAATTTTGAGAAGAAAAATGTGAAAGATGTTCTGGTTGTAAATGAATTCCTTGATGTTTCTCCCGAAGACTTGCCGGGTATTCCACCCGAAAGGCAAGTCGAGTTTCAAATTGATCTTATTCCTGGTGCAACACCTATTGCCAAAACTCTGTATCGTCTAGCTCCGTCCGAAATGAAGGAGTTAATGAGTCAACTCCAAGAACTTATCGATAAGGGTTTTATTCGCCCTAGTAGTTCGCCGTGGGGAGCACCAATCTTATTTGTTAAAAATAATGATGGTAGTATGCGGATGTGCATAGAT
>BQNB010131590.1:0-18760 GCA_026074375.1 Tanacetum coccineum
AGTTTGTTGTGTTGGTGTTTGTGATGAGTGTTTGTGATGGTGGTGGTGGTGGTGGTGGAATATTATCTTGTGATCCAGACATGATTAGTTTTGTAAGATAGAGATTTATAACTGGTTTTTGTTCTTCTTACTCAGAGTTTCTCACAGGCTCTGATACCACTTGTGAGTCCCAAACTGAACAGATCTTTGCAGTCTGCTAAGGGTGATAGCCAACTTGTATGAATACAGATTGACTATATAGAAACAGTGACTATGAATACTGATAGTATATTCGGAATCTACACAATAGTATTAAGAAGAACAATGAATAAACTAAACTTTGATTTCTATTAATCTGTTAAAGTGATTACAGATTACTAACTATAAGATATGATTGTATGAGATGTATATTGAACTTATATCTCTAACTACGCCATGAGGGTTCCTTTTATAGACCAAGGATAAACCCTATCAGGCTTACAAAACGCATAAAAGATAATACATATCTTTTCCTATAATATCTCATACATATCTCTTAAACAGTACTAACTATTTTCTACTAACGGTACTAACTAACTGATCAGTACTTAACACTTTGTAATGTCAGTACTAACTATAACTATCGATACTAAGTATTATCACTAACGATACTAAGTCAGGAATGAATAATTCCCAACACTCGGTAATGGGCTTTTGGGCCTATTACAAACCCGTTAGGTATTTTAAGCTTTTGGGTTTACTCCTTTAAGGTCCATTAGCTTTTTCTAAGGTAATTATATGTCCTATAAGCTGTTTAAGCTTGCAAATAAGCTGTCTAAGCTAATTTGTGGCTTATGAGCTTCGTTTTGTCACGGTAATGGGCTACCAAGCCCATTAAGGGTCCGGTTTGTTTTCTAATAAACGTTAAGGTACCTTAGGGTCCATATGAGTTCAATAAGCCTTTTAGACTTCTTAATAAGCTCAAGGAGCTTATTAATCATCTGTGGGCCCCATGGTAAGGTCTGTTGGGCTGGTTTGGGCCTGGTAAAGGTTTGGTAATCTCCTTAGTGGCTCGTTAAGACTTATTTTAGGCGTCCCACTTAACCATGAGCTCAATAAGCTTCTTAACACTTCCATAAGCTCACGTGAGCTTAATATTAAGCTGTGGGCCCCTTTTATACCCGTTAATGGACTGTTGGGCTTGACGAGGCCCATTAGTGGTTCGTTTCGTTTAGGTAATAATATAAGGATTTCATTTAATAGCCCTAGTAACCACAAATGAGTTCGTTTAGCTTATATACGGGTCGTGTCCATCGCATGCATGCGTTCAACGACTAGTATACTCCTTCCCAAGCCACAACATCATGTTTACTTTAAAAGTTTACGTATAGTTTTCATAAAATTCATGTGCATGAGTTAGTATTCACGTTGTACATGTTTCTTTATATCTTAACACCACACAAGGTCGTATACGCGCATAAATAATGCGTATAACGTGTATATTTTTGTATTTATTATGTATAAGCTCACGTTAATGTATTATTTTCATTTTAACGTGACACAACGACTAGCAAACAAAGAAACAATCATAATACGAAACGTACAAGCTTGAACGCGACTTACAAAGGGTCCTAGTGACTTGTTTGATGAGTTTGGACGTGTAGAATACTAGTCCAAACGTGTTACACTGTTGAAATAATCTAACCCAAGCTTCAAAGCTTATACAAATACCCAACCTTAGCTCGATAACCTTCTTGTGACCTTGTATGAATACCTTAGTGTTATTTGTATGATTGAGGGAGATTATGAGGGTGTTTGCTTGCGGCTTATGACCCGAATAAGAGAGGAGTAACATGGTTTACTTGTTAGAGTGTTTGTGAATTGTAAAAAGTGTTAAATGGTAAATGTGGGTGAGTATTTATAGGCAAGATAACTAGTTACATTTTCCTAGTCTCATAAACAAACCAAACCGTGCCCTAACTAGATGGTTTTGTGGTTTCTAGCTAATCACACATGGTTTTGTCAATACTACCTAGTACCATTCTTAATTACAAGATTTACCAAGATTATGGAAATCTTATAGATTTTGTATATGTTTGTTAGCTAGCCGCGACATCAAAAGAAAAAAAGGGATCCAAGGTGGTCTTTATCCAATGTATATTAGCTAAGTAGGAACATTAAGTACAAATCTTAATTAAAACCTTGATGTACAATTACTTAGTATAAGGTTTATGAAGATTTCATAGTTGATTTGTGTGTGGATGTTGTTTCTAGCCGTGGCATCAAAGGAGGGCAAAGAGAGGGATTAATTTGGCTAATTTGGGACAACTAGTACCTTCTTTAATTACCTAGGATTGTACATGTACTTTGGAGATAAAACAAAGATTTGCTAGTTGGCTTATGTTGCCCATATTCGGCCATAATGGCTTAATAACACAAGGTTTGAATAAATTTTGTGCTTAAGGTTTACAAGAGGGTGTTGGTTTGAGTCTAGGTAAGTCTAGGTATTTCAGGGGTGTGTCTAAATGTATTTTATTGTGAAACGTAAGCCTTTTACGTGACCAATAAAAATAAAATACACAAAGTCATTAATTAATTTCTGAAAAATTATATAACACTTGATTGATGTAAACCTTAATTTATTTGATGATCGTTTACGTTAAATGATTATTTCTAGTCTACGCGATTTAGCTTAAAAGTTAAATTAAAAGTAAACGCGTATCGGACCAAAATAAATAGTGATGAATAATAGGAGTCGTAAAATGACCTGAAATTGAGAAATATTACAGTCTCCACCCAGTAAAAGAGCTTTGTCCTCAAAGCTTAAGACCTTGTCATGGATGACGAAGCCCGGTTTGTGAAAAGCTGTGGGTATTTCTGTTTGAAATAATCTTCACGTTCTCAGGTGAACCCAGGACCTCTCCTAGAGTTCCAGCGAACCTTAACCAATGGTATACGGCTTCGCTTTAATCGTTTGATCTCCCGTTCCTGATCTCCCGTTCCATGATTTCAACGGGCGCTTCCACAAACTGTACAATTTATGTGAACCGACAAACAAAGAAATATGTGACAACGGAAGACAAAAGAGGTATATGCACGCTTCATATCATATGTTCTTGTAAATGAACACTATATCTGTTAACTAGAACATACATAATCTTATGTTTTTTATGTTTCTAGCCATTAGGTAAGAAGTAAATAGGAACATTTCATAAGGTGTAGAATAGAGGACCAATATAATCAATCCACGAAGAACCAGACTCAACAGCAATATTTAAATCATTACCCGGGGGTGTAGATGGAATCTTCTTGCGTGTTTTGTACATGTGAAACGAAAAAAAGTAACTCACAACATGAATAATAAAAATATACAAACTGGTTATTCACATGAAAGGCAAAATAGTCATAATAAAAGTTGACTTTAAAAGAATAAGTAAAATTGGGGAAATATGAAATATGAAATGTGTTTTTGGGTATATATGATATTGACTAGTCTAGTTGGGTATATATGAAATTAGTTGTGTTTTGAAGGGGATATATGAAATTCACCCTTTTTTCCATCTCACAAATATATATTTCACACATGCCTTCAACGAAGCTTGAACCCACAACATTTTGGTTAGTGGGGAACTCACTCAAGACGTACCAAAGTCCAAGTGGCCTTAGTTCTGAATTATTATGGTGTTAGGTTGAATGATGGGTTAAAAAGCATTAGATTTTTTTTATGCAATATATATCATATCGCTCTAGTTTTTACGTTAACTTCGGCCCCCATTGACTTAAAGTCTTGGCTACGCTCCTGCATAAAATATAGCAAACATCCACTTCTCCGGGTTCTAATCAGCTTATGACATTTGATATCAGAAAGTTTTTCGTTAGATTATTGAGAAGGTATCATTTCCCATATTTTGTATTGGTTGGTTGATGAGTCACAATCTCTTACATAAAGTTACGAAATATATTAATTGTAAAATAAAACGAAAAAATACATGCTAAATCACCTGGGGCCCGTCAATCAATTATTAGGCAGAAGACGTCCAAGAAAAAAGATACTATATCAAATTATTAGTGATAATAACGGAAGGCTATTTTGTTCATGTGTTATAGACTATAGTGTACACTTGACAACAGTTTGTCCCGTGATTTTTGGTGGCCCTAAGAAATAACAACAAAGAGATCATATTCCACTTGTAAACTAAAAATAAATTGCGTATAAACTTGAATTATACTACTCATATATGTTTAAATTATACGTATTTATATAAAAAACTAATAAACATGTGGCCCCTTATAAGTGGAGACTCTGTGCGACGCCACATAATGCACACCCTTCCGAGACCCTCTGTTGCTTGACAAATTGGAAAAAGAACACCAGCAAATGAAAAATAAGAGGGATGTGCATATGATATATTGAAATTGCATCTGTGATGTGCACAAGTTGATGCAAATGATACAATAAACTTCTTATTGAAAACAAAAGAACACACAAGTAAAACATTAAAATTTTAATCCAGAACCATTCAACTTTTCTTCGCTAATCTTGTCAAAGCGGTCTACCATTTCCGGGGTAAAGTAGTTTTTCCAGTCGCCAACTTTACCATTTCGAAAGAATGCATTATTATCCTCACCGGATGGAAGCTTTCCTTCTTTGTTCACCTTCAGATTACTCAAATTATCGAAGCTACACATTTTCACAATACTTTCAACCATGTTTTCTTTTACTTCCTTGGATGAAAATGAGCAGCCTAAAAATTCTGCTAATTTCCTCAAATGAAGCTCTGGTTGCTCTTTCATTTCCTCATATTTTATAAAGAATACTTTTTCGGGATTCTTGACACTTTCCTCCCAATAAGCTAGAACATGATCCCAAAAGGGTCCATACAAGCTCACACCTCCACAAAACTTCTCAAAAACATCTTGAAGTGAATTGGTCCCCATTTCGTCGAGCCTCAACTTGTTTGTGAAAGCCCAAAGAGAAATGAAAGTATCTTTAGGGTTTCTACATAGGTAAACAATCTTGCAGTTTGAATTCGGGATGGATTTTGGTAAGGATATATAGGGTAGATGAGTGGAAAATAGTCTTGGAGATGTGAAGCATGATAGATCCGGGTTCTCATCCTCAACGTAGAGCTTAAGCTCCAAAAAAGGCACGATCATGTGGGGATTATTTGATAGTAATGGGTGTTGGTCTAGGGTTTGTGTGAAACGAGTACGGTTCACTAGAGCAAACAAGAGGGCTTTTAACCAAGTTGTGCCTGATTTCGGAGTGGTAACGAGAAGAATATCGGTGTCTTGAGCTTGAAAGTGTTTTTGACATGACAATACTCCTTGCAATTGCCTAGAAGTATGCCAAAAACCTTGATATTTGTATAGTTTCGTAGCAAGCCAACCCTTCTCTGCCGGAAGGGAGGAAATCAAGTCTACACATTCTTGAGTTAGTTCATCTTCTGTCAAATATCTTGGTGTAAGAGGCAGGGATGTTTGCATAGACATTAAGGTTTACGTATAGTATGCTATTTGTTCAAGGATTCAACTCATTTGAAGGACCTATATATAATGCCCAATTTGTTCACCAAGCTACTCTATACTTTACATGCTTATTATATTGCAGCATTAATCCATAATCACAAACACGTTTTATATATATGAAAAGAAAAATAATGCAAGTCTAGTCAATTCTTAATACAAAAATGGTCTAACCTTAGGATCACAAGTTATTTATATATAAAAGTAAGGGTGTGCAGAAAAACTGAAAAAACAATTGAACTGAACTAATAATCAAACCGAATTTATTAAAACCGAATCAAACCGATTTACAAATTCGGTTTTCAAATTGGATATGCGTTTGGCAATTCGAACCGAAAACTGAATTTATATAAATAAATATATATATATATATATAAAAAGATCTTTAAAATTTTATTTTAAAATAAAAAAATACTTTTTATCTTTGAAATAACTGTTTTTTAAATATCTATGTAATTATTTTTTTAAAATAATATATCGGGTAATTCGGGTCAAACCGAATTCAAAATCGATTTTCGATTTGGTTCGGTTCGATTTTCGGTTTAGGAAGAATCCGGTAAGTGATTTTGAATGTGCGAATCCTCACCTACATCCCCATGCTGTGTCTATGGAGGTACGGAAAATGTGACAAGAAGCAAATCCATATGAAGATTATAGTAAGTGTTTTTGTCAATCAATTAGGCTAAGTATAATCTAATTTTGAAACTCTAATTTTGAATTTTTCGTTTTTATCAACAGGAGAGTTTCCAAGTGTATTTTGTCTAAAGATTAACCATGGAGGTACATTCACACCTCCTCCTATGACTCGTTTACGAATGGTATGAAAGTGGTCAATTATGATGTGGTTGAATAAGATTGATTCAAGATACTTTTCAATAAGAAAGTAACTAGTTATTCTGCAAGAGATACGGTAAGACAAATCCTAGTATGGCCTATTAATAAAAGAAACCTAACTCAGAGCTAGAAAATGGTCTGTATAATTAGTTGTTGATAAAGATGTGTATGAAATTTCTAATGTATGTTGATAAGATCATAGGTTATTAGAACTGTACACTGTACCCATACTGTAAAAAGCAACAAGATTTAACACAAGAGCCATTTGGCTTACAATTATTGATGTGACTCAACCTGAAAGTAGTTCAGTAATGAATGCAGAGGTTGATTGTAAGTTGAGGATGAGTGTTTTAAGGGAGCCTGAAAAAAGTTGTCCTATAAAACTAAGAAAGGTCAAAGTCTAGTAGGAAATAAGTAGGTTCCAATCAAGGATAGGAATTGGTTCAGGTAGGTGAGAATGGTTCATGTAGTTATTCTGGTTCCATATAGTGAAGACAGTGTCTATTTTTAATGGATATGAAAGAGAACATGAAAAGGATGTAGATGTTGAAGCTGATTTTAAGAGACCACAGATCCTGGGGTATAAAGGATAGGATGGTAAAAGAGAATATGTTGAGAGAAAATGAAGTGTATGAGTTAGAAGAGGTTGATCATGAGAATTTTATAGTGGAATTGATGTCAGATAAGGTGTGTTAGGAGAACAGTATTAAGGAAAGTTTCTATGATGAATACAGGCAAAACAAGGTAAAGGAGAAAGAGTTTAATAAAGAGGATTTCTTTCTAGAGAACAGTTTGCTACAATGTAAACTAGTTAAGGATAAAGTCACTAGAGTATCTGTGGAACAAAGAAGACAATTATCCTTGAAAAAAAATGACAAGCTAAGGGTGAGGGTTGTTTGTAAAGGCCAAGTTCCAGATTTTGCTAACAATGACATGGGAAGTGTTATACCTTTTACTGGTGATCAAAATGGCCCAATTAGTAAGGTAAAAAGAGGGCCGCAAGTCTATTTCTAAGAAGAGAAAGTGGCAAAACCTAGGAAGTCTTATGCTTGTCCTTGGGCTAATGCAAGTGTCCCAAGTTGCTCACTGAGGACACCTGTGAAGTCAGAACCCTTAAGGATACTCACACCATGTCTACAATCAAGAAAAGTAATCAAAAATGCACAGCAACATTTACTTTCAAGGATTATAGGAATAAGGTGGGGGTGTTCCATAAACCAAATGACAGAATACTTTGAATACCCTTAAGGATCAATTGCAGAAAAAGTTTTGAAGTAGAGATATCAAAGCACAGAAGGTGTTTCAGGAAGCTAAAAAAAGGCTTATGAAAGATTGAGGGAACTATAGCCAGCAGTTATGCACATTTAAGAGATTACTGTATGAATTGAAATTAGAAGAATCCAAACACTACATTAAGATATTAGGTTGAACCATCCAGAAATCAGACCATGAAGAAATAAAGTTCAAGGCGGATCTACATAGTATAGGACCTTTAAAAGATGTTTCAAAGCTGGAAGAAAGAGTTTTCTTAGGTCTTGATTGGTTGTATCCTTGTCTGGACCATATCCTGGCCAAATCTAACTGCTGTTGGAGTAGACACAAACATTGGGATGCTATCCCACTTGCTTATGCGTAGTTGAACTGAAAGCACATGATTCATGGAAGTGGTTCCCTTGACTGCCTAGGTGATGAAACTTGAGCTCTTCACAGAAACTCCAACTTCACTTTTATATCTGACAATGCAAAAGGTAATTTCATACTTAAAAACTCTTTTTTCAAATTTGGGTTGTATATATAACTAGTATTCCCTCATATTTCTGTTATACATTAGGGGTGATACCACCATAGCAGAGAACTTTCCAAATGCAGAACATAGTTTTTTGTCCTCAAACAACATTATGATAAATATGAAATTGTTCCTTGGAGAGGTAAGTTTTTACAAGGAAAGGATATGGAAAAGTGCCACAAGGTTACCACCATTCAAAGTATGGATAAAAAAGGAAAGAAATGAAAAATCACAACTTAGAAGCTTATGAATGGTTGAGGAAGATCCCACCACAACACTGGGCTAGGTCTTGCTTTACAGGAACAACTAGTATTATTTTTGTGATGTCATTTAAGGGTTATGTCAACTATGTGTGTGATTGTATGCAGGTGAGTGACAAAAGCAAATTCATTGAATAACTTGTGTGAAGTTCTAAACAGGCAGCTTCTAGATGGAAGGGACAAGCCTATTATCACTTGTCTAGAATACATAAGGGAATACCTTATGAAGAGAATTGTGAATGTTCAGAAGGTGCAAGACAAGTGTGATGGACCTTTAACACCAAGTACTGCAAAGATCTTTAAGCTTATTGTAAGGGCTGCGCAAGTTGAAAGGTAAGTATCTAAACAATGAAAAAATTTACATTGCTTTGTGTTAGATTACTTATTGGATGTAATTATAGCCTAGGTTGAATGAATGTAGTGACTTGTATCAAGTAACCTGTCCTTTGGGGTTATCAATTTGTGGTTTACATTCTGAGTGAAAGAGTATGTAGTTGTAGGAAATGGGAGTTGAGTGGAATACCCTGCACACATGCAGTTGCTTCCATATGGGATCAGGCAAATAATGGGATAGATACTGGAATACCAGAGTCTTATTGTCTTCCAGTTCATTGGTTAACAACATGGAAAGAGATGTATAAATTTAAGATAAATCCAGTGAATGGACCACAGGGTTGGAAGAAATCAGATGTGCCAACAACCATTATCCCACAAAAACCTCACCCACAGATTGGCAGACCCCCGAAGAAAAGGAAAAAGAGTGCAGCAGACTTGCAGATGAAAATGAAAGTCTAAAGAAGCTGACAAAGACAGAAGAGAGTGTTACTTGCAAATCGTGTAAGCAGGTTGGTCACAATTCCAAGAGGCTGCAAGAGTAAAAAAGGGGGTGGTTCACAACAAGCTGGTGTTGCTGTCTGGAGATGCTGGGTCATGGTACACAACAAGCTGTGTTCCATGTTCACAAACCACACAAGTACACCAACCAGCTAGTTTAAATTTATGTACATGTAATTGTTGACTATCTAGGTGAAACACTATGTCCTATATCCTTTGGTACTATTAAGATGTAAGTTAAGTGTTGATAATTTGACTTGTAAAGGCAAATCCCTGGTTTTTACCAACTATCTTTAATGAAGTGTGTTGGTTGATTGTTATGAATGTGTTGTTAATGCAGTGTGTTTGTTGATTGTTATGAATGTGTTGTTAATGCATATCTCCCTTTTACCCATTTTACTAGGTGTTGTAAATGCTAACCAACTGCATATAGGTTACCTGCATACTAAAACACCAAATGCATAACACTGAATTAAGGTGTTTTAGTAGCTTACATACCATAGAAATAGAGTTAAAAAAGGACATAACTTAAGACATTACTTAAGACATAACATAAGACATAAAGTAGCAATTACATAACAACTTGCAACCACATCATGGAACCACAACCTGCAACCACAACTTCAATGCTTCATAGGAGGCTTCTTTCTCAACTTTTTCTCAATCTCAACCCATGTCAAGGTATTGCAAAGACCCAACACAGCTACAGGTATTGTAGGGCTTTTCCCCTATCCTTTTATTTATCCCAAAGTCCCCCCCTCCCCCCCCCTTTCCAAATGGAACAAACTTGTCAACTGGGAATGTGTCTTGATAAAATAGCAGGTCATCATCCTTGGTGGTCATGACCTCATCCTCATCTTCTTCATCAGTACTTTCATCTTGCACCCATGTGTTCCAGTAATCATAATCAGCATAATACTCATCAGTACTTTGATACCCATACATCCTTATCAATTCTGGGTGGCAGGGTCGACTCTTAAAGCTTTCAGCAATCCTTGGGGTAACATCAGGCCTTGGCCTTTCAGGTGACCCAAATGGAGGAACTAAGGATTTAGAAGACCCCACATTACAACATATCCTATCAATGATTAACAGTGAGGATTAACAAACAATAAGAATAGCAAAAAGACTTACCTGGTACTTTGCCTTTGCCTTTGCCTTTGCCTTTGTCCATATTGATCAACAGAGAAGTAAGTGAAAACGGCTAGGGTGAGGGTGAAAATGATATTAGGGTTATTGCCTATTTATAAGGGAAAATGTAAGGTGGTTGGATAATAAATAACTTCACCCAACCTATGCAAAAATCCTGGCTACAAAACAGAGATTCAAAAAGATATCATATGAAACAAATACAATAATGTCATACATTTCCAAAACCATAATCTCAAGCTACATTTCCAAACCTATTTCAGCTACAATTTCCTATGTTTAGCTACATTTCCAAACCATATCACCATACCTCCTTCATATTACCCCTCACAAACATATTTATTCAATACAAACGCAAGTTACATTACAAATGCATACATTGTTACCAAAGTCAAGAACAATACACAAAACACACTACTCAACAATATCATATATAAATTTTGAATTTTGACTTAATAAAAGTGAATTCAGACTTCAAATGCTTCTCACCGAATGAGTTGTTGGAAACCACCCCACTTGTGCCATCCATCACACCAACAGGCATCTTGTTCATCATCTTCAATGCTTTGTTCTCCTCATTTAAGTTAGTAAACCAAACCTTTGTAGTATCACTACGAAGTTCAAGATTCAAAAACCATAACAACAACCCAAATCTATTGATTTGTCCAAGAATTTGGGCACCTCTAACCCTTCTACCAGGGTTATCAGTGACCAAAGCATGTTTGAATGGGAATAGTGGTGGAGGTTTTGCGTCACCATGGGTTTTGTTACTAACATCTTGATTGTATCGTCGGGTATGAGGAATGAGGATGATGAACGCATCTTTATTGGCGTGTGTGAATTGAACACTAAAATTGTGTGTGTTGGGAAAGAAGATGAGAACACTAAAAAAAATGGTAGGGATGAGGCTATAGGGTATATCATCCGAAAATACCCTCACTTATGCCAACTTAACAGGATTGACTAACAAAAGTTTAGTCAGCGATGGACTAAACCGAATATGTCAAAAGTTGAGGACGGATCCGTTAAAAAGTTACGTAGGGACCTAAATCCGTTAAACCCGATACAAACATAAGGGACGAATTAATAAATTAACTCTATATAAAAGAAAAAATAATGCAAGTCTATAGTCAATTCTTAATACAAAAATGGTCTAACCTTAGGATCACAAGTTATTTATATATAAAAGTAAGGGTGTGCAGAAAAACTGAAAAAACAATTGAACTGAACTAATAATCAAACCGAATTTATTAAAACCGAATCAAACCGATTTACAAATTCGGTTTTCAAATTGGATATGCGTTTGGCAATTCGAACCGAAAACTGAATTTATATAAATAAATATATATATATATATATAAAAAGATCTTTAAAATTTTATTTTAAAATAAAAAAATACTTTTTATCTTTGAAATAACTGTTTTTTAAATATCTATGTAATTATTTTTTTAAAATAATATATCGGGTAATTCGGGTCAAACCGAATTCAAAATCGATTTTCGATTTGGTTCGGTTCGATTTTCGGTTTAACCGAACTAACTGAACAACCCAATAACCGAACCGATCAACACCCCCTATATAAAAGTGCTCTTACTAGTTAAGGATATATAGCCACTCAAAGAGCTTTGGCTCAGTTGGTACCCACCTCCGAAAAACCCATGGACCAACGGGAGAGATTTTTGTGATATAAAATTCAAGGTTCGAGTCTCCGGCTCGTGCCTAACTCCGGTTGAGTTGCGCAACTGTGCCAGAAGTTGCCAGGATGCAATTCCTTGTGGAGTGGCTAATGCTGTGCGCAGAAAAAGTGCAACCCCAAGGTTAAGGTGTTCCCCTTCCTCGGCCCAATTCACAACAATTTAATTCTTTCTTTTCTTGTGAAAGTTGTCTAACCTTATTTAAGTAAGCGGGTCTATGTTGCGGTGCAAAACAAATATATAAAATACTTGTTAAAAAAAGGGTAAACGCGATTTATGCTCTATGTACTCTCACTAGTCTCGTTATGCGTACTAAACCGACGAAAAACAACCTGTTTGACTTGTCAACGAAGGTATCTTAGTCATTTGTAATTCAGTAAAGTTTTTATAGTACTATTATTAAACCCTTTGTCTCCCTGTCTGATCACCAACAATGCCATAAAAGCTTTCCGATTAAACACATCGATATCGAGAACCTCTACCAGCTGTGGTGATGGTTTACTCTCGTGATGGTGGCGAATGGATGTCAAGGATTATTAACATATTACACAAACTAATTTCACAAAATGATCCAAAACAAAAAACAAATACTCACAAAAGGAGGCAGTTGGGGTGCTCTTGTGTGTGTTGTGGTTTGATGACCAGGATGGTGGTTTGGTGGAACTGTGGTGGTGATATGCGGTAATGGACTTTATTTAATTTAATTTAACTATATACTAAAGGCATGAAGGAAGGTGATATGACTAAAGCTTGTGATAGTCAATATCTAAACTAGTCAATATCTAAAGCTAACATACGAAACTTGGAACAATTTTCTATTCTTTCTTCTTCATTCATTCTCAATGCAAAGTATAAATATTTATAGTAAACAATAAATAACTACTCCCTAAACTCTAGGACATGACTGAGAACATGGGTGACTCTACCACTACTTACTAAACTTTAGGAATGTAAACTAGTAACTACATGCATGCAACATAACTTAACTAAGAACATGGGTGACCAAGTCCTAAACTAACACTAAAAACTAAAGGAAACTTGATTTTCCACTTGTACTAGTAGCCCACGTATCAATACTCCCCGCGTGAAGATGACATTGTTAGAACTCTAAACACGGAGATCCAAGGGTGGGTCGTGTCCTGTTTGTAAAAGAAGAAACTTGGGTGGGTTGCATTTGTGTCCTGGGCTGTATTTCTCTGGACAATTGAAACAAAGGCCATCAACACGTCGTTTTTGCATTTCTGCAGGGCTTAAACGCTTGATCGCTAGTGCCTCGGATGTAGGGGCAGGAGCCGCTGTCAAGGATAATTTGGGATGGCGGAAATCTGTCATTTTTTTTTGTCCTCGAGTAAAGTTTCGCAAGTACCGATGGCCATGAGTGATGGTGTGAGGTCGTAAAATGGCGAGTTCTTGCTGGATGTCTTGACGGAGACCCGAATAAAACAATTTAGTAATGCTTCTGGTGGAAGCCCAACTACACAGTTGCTCAATCGTTCAAACTCCGTCTGGTATGCGGTGATAGTAGAAGTTTGCTGAAGTTTGAAAAGTGCGGCTTGATGATTATCGTAAGTTGATTTAACCGAACTAACTGAACAACCCAATAACCGAACCGATCAACACCCCCTATATAAAAGTGCTCTTACTAGTTAAGGATATATAGCCACTCAAAGAGCTTTGGCTCAGTTGGTACCCACCTCCGAAAAACCCATGGACCAACGGGAGAGATTTTTGTGGATAAAAAGTCAAGGGTTCGAGTCTCGGCTCGTGCCTACTCCGGTTGGTGCCCAACTGGGCCAGGAGTTGCCGGAGCTATTCCTTGTGGAGTAGCTAATGGCTGGTGCCAAAAAGACACCCAGGGTCAAGGTGTTCCTGCCAATTCACACATTTTATTCTTTCTTTTCTTGTGAAAGTTGTCTAACCTTATTTAAGTAAGCGGGTCTATGTTGCGGTGCAAAACAAATATATAAAATACTTGTTAAAAAAAGGGTAAACGCGATTTATGCTATATGTACTCTCACTAGTCTCGTTATGCGTACTAAACCGACGAAAAACTCATTTTCATTATGCACCATGAAACTTGTTGACTTGTCAACGAAGGTATCTTAGTCATTTGTAATTCATATATTTTATATTACTATTTTAACCCTTTGTCTCCCTCTCTGATCACCAACAATGCCATAAAAGCTTTCCGATTAAACACATCGATATCGAGAACCTCTACCAGCTGTGGTGATGGTTTACTCTCGTGATGGTGGCGAATGGATGTCAAGGATTATTAACATATTACACAAACTAATTTCACAAAATGATCCAAAAAAAAAACAAAAAACAAATACTCACAGGAGCTGTTGGGGCTCTTGTGTGTGGTTGTGGTTGTGACAGGGATGTGGTTTGGTGGAACTGTGGTGGTGATGCATAATTCATGCGGTAATGGACGTTATTTAATTTAATTTAACTATATACTAAAGGGCATGAAGGAAGGCGACAAAATAGTGGTAAACCCGTTAGCGGGCTGTTTTTGGCCCAATGAGGTGTCTCATCATAAACCTACCTTCTTCCAGACATTTCTACTCACACCCAAAAATTGAAGATAACAACATATCGATCAAAAAATGATCAAAAAATCAGAATCCACGTGTACCAATATCGATACGCATCCACACCGGTTTGTGTCAGTTACCTGAGGGAGTCTGTAACTTACTCATGTTGATATCGCTTTTGTCGCGTAGTGTGACGGGGTTTAGTAGCCATCTTTGTACCTGATGATGTCTTCTTTTGGCTAACAACATGGCTGCATGAGGCCAATACCATTATCCCTCTCATTTATTGTAAAGTACTTGTAAAGTACTTTCTGATTGTGTTTAGAATTACATGTGTCACCTGTTTCAATGATAAGAGGAATATAGTCGTTAATTAGATAAATTACTAAAGAACTACTTGATTATGGTTATTGCAATTAATACTAAAACATAAAAGTATAACATATGACATGATTTTGTGAACACTGAATGTTGATGCGTAGAAAGTATAGGCCACTTGATAACGTTTAAGAAGCATTGCTTTTCTGAACTGATATTGATATCAAATTTAAACGCGAAACTTAAAGTAGGTCTTCTTGACAGGTTTTTTGTGTCAAATAATTTGTTTTTAAGAAACCGGAGAAGGATATTGAATATTATATTTAGTTACTTTTAACGGGTTCTGGTCATAATTTCTAATTTTGCTAAATTCTGTAGTGACTTAATACAGCTCAAATGGTCACGTTAATGAACCTTATGACGTGCCAACAATATTAGTAGCAAAGAATGTGAGTGAAGAAGAACAAAAAATGAAAGGTTAGTCCATTATCAATCTTAACAACAAGATAATGTCTGTTTACAATTGTGAATTTAAATGTTTTTTTATATTGTACATGATGGTGTCTTCTTTTCTGAACGAGGTTCTTTTGAAGGAAGTTGATGAGGATGGCTATGCAAGCATCGAAGTCAGATAAATGGACATATGTTTGTTTGGAAAATCAATTGTGATAGTAGCATTAGTTGAGGATGCCCGCTGCATACTTGAATCTGCTGTTGGGTCAATAAATTGTTTATCGGCAGATCACAGACTAGACACCAACGAGGAAGAGTTAATCAACAGATCTCATGTGATGCATTCTTTTTGTGGAGTTATTGAATATAATTTTAAGTTTGTCACGATTTACCTTTTATATATTATGTTGTCTAACAGGAGGGAGCGTGTTAGTGAATGTAGTGGTGAGGTTGGTCAGCTTAATAATGGTGGCGGTTTATTTTCGTTACCTGTCCTTATCTACCAACCTTGCGTCATCATCATCTGCCATCTTCGTCTCCTTCGTCTCATATGTGACTCCATAATACCTATTAGGCGGTATGCGCTATTCCAGCCTGCTGTTATATTTCGTGTGCAAAGGAGTGCCATATCAGAAGCTAAAAGAGAAGATATCTGCAAGCATGGAATTGAGGTAAAAGTACATATTTTTCTTCTTAAAAATTTCAACATTTCGATATATTTATTTTGGTTTTCTTACTTCGGTTAAAACGCACTTTTATCTCATTTTTAGGCTAAATTTTGAGGTTTTAACTCATATGCCGGAGTCTTCTATTATGTAGTCATTTAAGAAGAATTTGGATGGAGGATCATGAAGTTGATTTACACCAAGCTTTACGGGCGAGTATGCAAGTGGCGATAGATGCAACGAGTTTCCTTAGGCGAATAATAAGAAAGTGCAGCGCGCGTTGATGGCTGAAGCTGCTGAAAGACGCGTGATGAGTTGATCATCACCACCTGCACCTGTTACATCACCTGTTTTTTATTGATCTTTTTCGGCATTGTCAAGAAAACATAAAGGTAAAAAATATTCCATCTCTGTTATAAGGTACACAAAACCATGGTCTACCATTTGTTTCCAGGTCGAATGAATGTGTTTCATTCGTTATTGAGCTATGAAGAGAGGCTTAAATTCGGTCGGTAATTAGAAAATAACGTTGTATGATGTAGAGGTAAGTCATGATTTAGAGCATACACTAAGAGTTATATTACACACTCACTTCTTACCATCTCTGTTGTTGGACCTGTTTCGGTATTTCATTTAAAATGCCATGGTTTTATGATTTTGTCCTGATTGTATAAAGATCTACAAAATTGATATCGGTATCTTTTACTTTAATGTAGATATCCTTATATTGGGTATTGCACCACTAAAGAAGGAGGAGGAGGATGCTGTGAAGAAGAAATACTCCCTGGCGAACCCAATTTCATTTTCTGGACCTACTGGGGCTGACATCCACAGGAATGCACTTTTCAGGAAGCTCTTGATGAAATCTGGGGTTTATGAGAGTGCTAAAGAAATTGCCAAAAGGGAAGAGATTCTTCTTCGCATCGAACAGGTAAATACTATGTGTTTGAGTGGTATATCGTATTATTACAATGTTTGCACCACTACTTTTCATCATATGTTCCTCACCTATTAGGCTATTTGGGTTTGTAGCTCCACAAAAAATAAAGAAAAATGGTATGCGATTTGAATGTTAGCAAAATTTCAAACCTTTTAGGCTAGTGGTTTTGGACTTTTTATAGTTTGTAGTGTCATCATCGATTTTTATTATTGTATTTCTCTGTAGTGGAAACTTTATGGTATTAGACCAGGTTATACGTTTTCAAGACCTGAGAAAAAAAATATTAGATCTACAAGAACAAGTTGAAAATTTTCATCTTCTGTTTTATTAAGCAACTTGGATTAAAATGAACCAAAGAGTGAAAAAAAATAAGGGATAACAAGATAATTGAAGAACCAAAAAATCTCTGTTTACAGTTGAATATCCTCAAACCTTTGATAGCCTTTATACAGTTTGCTTAGGAAGGCATTCTTATTCCTATTACTTACCTGGAAAAACCAATAACTATATGCTAAAGTGCAAACTAAAGGCAGTAACTTTACAAGGTTTGTAGATCAATTTTGCATGCAAATAACATAAAGTACATTAAGAAAAGGGTTGCTAATGTGCCTACTTTTGAAATAGCAGTTTGCTCAAGCTACAATAATTTTGTCATTTTTATTGATGTTCTGTTGGGCATGTTTCACAGTTCCTCTGTTATTATTTCTTTACAATTTTCATGTTTCAGTGATCTCTAAAGATGAAAATGTATTTCTTTTACGTTTGTCCCTTTTCAGTTTTACTAAAAAGTCAGTCGTATTGTTCTAGATTATCAAAGATTGGGCCACGCAGTTAACTCGCCAAAAAAGGTTACACAGAAAAAATGGCTTATGAGGCAAATGGTATTGTACGTACGTTTGGTTCTTTTAGCGTACACATCATGCATATTTGTGAAACCAAATTTAAGACTTTTTTTATACGTTCTTGAATTAATTTTTTGTTTTGCTGTGTTAACGGTTTCGTAAGCTTTTATGCAATGGTTTAAGGTACGTTTACTTCACCTCTGTTACAGGTTGTGATCTGTTGGTATATGGGTTTTGCATGCATTGGTGCTTTGTCTGTTAACATTGGTAGGGAGCGAAACTGCCTTGCCTATTCGTCAGGTTGATGTGATTATCAGTTTCTTATCGAGTAGGAAGGATTTGCGTGTGAATGAGGAGGTGGTGAGTAAGGAAAATCGAGACTCGGTTGATGTTGAGTGTAGGAAGCTGTTAGTGAGCTGGGTGAGGGGTACGGCAGTAACTGATAAGAGAGTGAAGATGTTCGAGTTTTATGAGGGGTTTGAGAGCAGTAGGAGCGAGGCGGTTTTGCAGCTTGGTGTTTATGCTTTGCAGGTATGCATCAGTTTGATTGTAATGTGATGTGATTTGTTACATTTTCAAATATGAATTCCCACTGAAATTAGAATATTTGTACGAGCAGTTTAATGAACGTAATGGATTACGTTAAACCATTGAAAATACGCATAAGGACATGTTGTATTGCCCACTGGTGTTTATACTCTGCATGTATTGTAAACGTAATGGTTTAAGGTACGTTTACTTCACCTCTGTTAATTTTGTACTGCCCACTGGTGTTTATACTCTGCATGTATTGTAAATGATGTATACTAGGTGTACCAAGCTTCTGGGCTTGGGCCACATTATTACTCGGGCTTTTGGGCCCAACCTGTCAATAACGGGCCATAGTAAAACCCAATCCCGCGTGGGCCTCGGCCCCGCACCTAGCGATCCGTCCGCGGATCCAGTTATAGACAATCCGTCC
>BQNB010131592.1:0-18760 GCA_026074375.1 Tanacetum coccineum
ATCATTGATGTCAGTCCTATTCCCACATTCAGAATTCATAATGATCATTCAAAAGGACAAATTCTAGGAGATCCTACATCAGCAGTTCAAACAAGAGGGAAGATTCAAAAGGCTTCTTTAGCATAACAAGCCTTGGTAAGTTATATTTACAAACAGAACAGAACAAATCACAAGGATCATCAGAACTGCTTGTTTGCATGTTTTCTCTCTCAAGAAGAACCCAAGACTATATTACAAGCCTTACAAGATGAAAGCTGGGTTGAAGCAATGCAAGAGGAATTGCTTCAGTTCAAACTACAGAAGGTTTAGGTACTTGTTGATTTGCCATATGGGAAAAAAGTAATTGGCACAAAGTAGGTCTTCAGGAATAAGAGGGATGAGAGAAGTATTGTTGTGAAAAATAAAGCACGACTTGTAGCACAAGGGTTTAGACAGGAGGAAGGTATAGATTATGATGAGGTTTTTGCACCTATTGCCAGAATTGAGGCAATTAGGTTATTTTTAGCCTTTGCATCATATATGGGATTTACTGTCTATCAAATGGATGTGAAAAGTGCATTTCTCTATGACACTATTGAAGATGAGGTGTATGTCCATCAACCCCCAGGCTTTGTTGATCCTGCTCATCCAAACAAAGTCTATAAGATGATCAAAGCTCTTTATGGTCTACATCAAGCTCCTAGAGCTTGGTATGAGACACTTTCTTCTTTTCTGATGGAAAATGGTTTCAGAAGAGGTACCATAGATAAAACATTGTTTATCAAGAAGAAAAAAAAGTGACATTATGTTAGTCTAAGTGTATGATCTGTCAAATCTTCTAAGGGTGAACCATATGTGCATAAAGATCTAGCTTTTGATGATCTTGATGATATTGTGGATGATGCAATGGACTACATGGAGTCTGAGGATGCTCAAGATGAGGGGAGGACAAGCTCTGTGGTGTTAGAAGAGAAGGAAAATGCAGATAAGGAAGTAACTATTGAAGCTCCTGTTAGTACTGACAAGCAAGATGAAGGTACCGACAAGAAAAATGAAGGTACTGACAAGCAAGATGGAGGTACCGACAGTACAGAAGTTAGTACCGATAGACAAGGTGAAGGTACTGTTGATCAAAATGAAGGGAAAAATGCTACTCAAACAGCTCCAACACCTACTTCAACACCTACTCTAACAATATTTGGTGATGATGAGACCATTGCACAAGTTCTCATCATAATGAGTCAGAATAAACAGAAAGAAAAGGAAAAAGGAGTAGAGATTAGGAATGTTGAAGATACTGAGAGACCAAGGTCTACTTTAACAAGATCAATATTAACTTTGAGACCTCTTCCTAAGATTGATCCAAAAGATAAAGGCAAAAAGAGGATTGAAGAGGAAGATGAATCTGATACTGAATCAGAAGGTATTACTGAAGCTGAAAAGAAATTTAAACAGCTTGCTAATGATGAAGAGGTGGCCAGAAAGGTTCAAGAGGAGTGGGAAGCTGAAGAGGAGAAGAAAAGGTTGGCTGAGGAAGAAGCTACAAAGGCTGCACTCTCTAATGAATATGATTTCATTCAGGCAAGACTTAATGCTGACAAGATACTTGCTAAAAAGCTTCAAGAGGAAGAGAGAGAGAGAGAGATGTATACTATTGAGCAGAGAACCAAATTTCTTCATGACACCATTGCTGCCCAAAGAAGATTTTTTGCTCAACAAAGATCTGAAGCTATCAGAAATAAACCTCCTTCAAGAAATCAGCTTAGGAACCAAATGATGACATATTTGAAGCATGTTGGAGGCAAGAAGCATTCTGATCTGAAGACCAAGAGTTTTGATGAAATACAAGTTTTGTATGAAAAGATAAAAAGGTCTGATGATAGTTTCATTGCTATTGGTTCTGCTGAAGATGAAAAAATGATCAAGGAGATGAATGAACAAGCTGCTGATGCTTCTAAGAAGAGAGTAAAGAAAGATGACAGTGTCAAGGGAGAAATTAAAGAAGAAGAAGGAACTAGAAAAAGAAAGCTTGGCAAAAGGAAGAAGATGAAGTCTAAGAAAAGAAAGTTCACTTCTAAAGATGATGAAGAGCTAAGATTGTGTTTAACTATAGCTCCTGATGAGGATAAGGAAGTGGATTATGAGATACTTGACAAGAAGTATCCTATCATAGAATGGAGATCTGAGTATCTTACAACCAAACCACAGTATGATGAGACTAAGGAGGTAGAATATGTTTATCTTAATGTGGTGATTAGAAGTAATAGACAAAGAAGATACTTTAGTACTTTGATGGCAGTAATCTTCATACTTGATAGAGATGACATCTGTGCTATATATCAACTTGTGATGAACAAATACCAAGATGAGACACCTGAGGGATTTGACAAAATACTTTGGGGAGATTTAATAATCGTGTTCAATCAAAGTGATAGTGATGAATTTTGGAATGCATAGCAAAATTGGAAGATAGTGAGCTGGAAGCTACATAGTTCTTCAGGGGTACACACTATAATGATAGATGAAGGATTAGTCATTCATATGTTTATAGAGTATAAGTATCCTTTGAAAAAAGAAGTACTGTCATAATTGATAGAGTTGAAGTTAGAAACTGAAGAAAAGAATACTATGGCTTTAGAACTAGTTAGATTTCTCAAGAAGCAGATTGCAGAGTTAGAACCTAATGACTCTGATGGAGATGAGGAGGATCCTTGAGTGTTGGTTCTAAGACCACACAACAAATGGTCATCGGTTCACCATGCTTAATAGGCATAAGAAATGGCTAGTCCATAAGCAAATGGCTTGTGGTAAAGACTTCTCAAATCCGTTTATGGTTAACAATTTACCAAAGATTGTATGGTTCTCAACTTACCTTACTTCACGGTTAAGAGTTAGCTAGTCCAGGATCAAACAGTTCCTGGTAAAGACAAGTCAAATCCGTTAATAGGTGGTAGTTTACTCAAAACTACAAGGTAATCAATTCACCTTGTTGTTTACAATGAAGAATTGGCTATCCCAGAGCAAACGGCTACTGGTAAAGGAATATCAAATCCGTTAATGGCTGGTAGTTTGCCAAAAACTACAAACCCAACTTAGTTGGATGTTGATGTTCTGTTGCTGATGAAGATGGATAGCTAAAGATGTCAAAATTATCAAAGATCAAGATCAAGATTTGACAGAGTGTTTGGATACATCCTCTAAGATTTCAAGAAGAGTAAACTGAAGAAACATGAAGTTAAACAAGTTCAACAATCATGTTTAGGGAAGGATTGTTAGGAATTATGCATTCCTGACTTAGTACCATTAGTTATATTACTTAGTACCGCTAGTTGTAATTAGCACTGACAGTACAAAGTGTTAAGTACTAAGTTAGTTAGTACCGTTAGTATAAAATAGTTAGTACCGTTTATGAGAAATGCATGAGATATCTTAGGAAAGGATATGCATGATCTTTATACGTGTTTTGTAAAGCCTATTAGGGTTTCCTTAGTCTATAAAAGGAACCCTAGGCATAGTTAGTAGATATAGTTCTACACAGATCATAGAGATCGTATAGTAATCATAGTTTGTAATCTGTAACCTAGGCTAATTCAAGGTTTAATATAAAAGTTCTTTTGAAATATTCAATATTGTTCTTCTTAGCATTATTGATTAGATTCAGCATAATCAATAGTGTTTACTCAGTGTTTCATTATTGTTGCTTTAAGATTATTTAAAGGAGCAAACTCTTTGCAAGCTGAAGGTTAAGATCAATTCAGTAAAATGATCTAACATGAGACAATGCCGTTGGTTAGAATTGCTCGCAGATTACGATTGTGAGATTCACTACCATCTTGGAAAGTCAAACATTATAGCAGATGCCTTAAGCCGGAAAGAATGAATCAAACCACTCTGAGTTAGAGCATTAGTCATGACCCTTCACCTAAAATTACCATTACAAATTCTCGAAGCCCAAACTGAGGCAATCAAAGAAGAGAATATCAAAGTTGAAAACCTACGAGGAATGGATAAAGCAATTTAAGTACATTCTGATGGAACTTGTTGTATCAAAAATTAAAGCTGGTTACCACTCTTTGGTAACTTGAGGGACTTGATCATGCATGAATCCCATAAATCAAAGTATTCCATCCATCTAGGTTCTGACAATATGTATCAGGATCTAAAGAAACTCTATTGGTGGCCTAACATGAAGGCAATCATCGCTGAATATGTCGGCATGTATTTGACATGCTCTAGAGTTAAAGTAGAATGTCAAAAGCCATCTGGCTTACTAATACAACCAAAGATTCCTATATGGAAATAGGAAAGAATAACAATAGACTTCGTTACAAAACTACCCTAAACCTCAAATGGACATGACACAATTTAGGTCATTATAGACTGCCATACCAAACCAGCACATTTCATCCCTACTAAAGAGATAAATAGTATGGAAACCCTTACAAGGTTGTATATAAAGGAAATATTTTCATGGCATGGAGTGCCGATATCCATCATATCGAATTGTGATAGTCATTTCACATCTAGATTCTGGCAGTCAATGCAGAATGCTTTAGGCACTCAATTAGACATGAGTACGACATATCATCCCGAGACTGATGGACAAAGTGAAATAACCATCCAAACACTCGAAGACATGCTTTGAGCCTGTATTATAGATTTTAGAAAAGGATAGGAGAGACACTTACCACTAGTAGAATTTTCTTACAATAACAGTTACCATGCCAGTATTAAGACAACACCATTTGAGGCACTTTATGGTCGAAAGTGCCAATCACCTGTCTGCTGGGCCAAAGTTGGAGATGTCTAACTTATAGGACCAAAGATAATCAATGAAACTACTAAAAAGATAGTACAAATTCGACAACGCTTTCAAGCTGCAAGAGATCGACAAAGGAGTTATGCCAATATAAGGCAAAAACCTTTGGAATTCCAAGTTAGAGATCATGTTATGTTAAAAGTGTCACCTCGGAAAGGTGTCAATCCAATTTGGAAAGTAAGGAAAGCTTAATCCCCGGTACATTAGACCATTCAAGATCCTTGATAGGGTCGGTCTAGTGGCATACAAACTTGAGCTTCCTGAAGAACTCAGTAATGTCCACAGTACCTTCCATGTTTCTAATTTAAAGAAATGTCTATCTGATGAATCCATCGTCATTCCAATGAAAGAGCTTTAGCTTTATGACAAACTTAACTTTGTGGAAAAACCAGTGGAAATCATGGATCGTAAAGTCAAGCAACTGAAACAAAGCCATATCCATATAGTCAAAGTAAGATGGAACTCTAAAAGAGGATCATAATTTATGTGGGAATGCGAAGATCAAATTCATTCCAAATATCTACATCTATTTCCAAACACCACTCCAACATCTAACTAAATCTTGGGATGAGATTTCTTTAAGGTTGGGAGACTATGACAACCTATAATTTTCATCAATGTAATTATCTATATATTATATTTCATAGAACCATTTTCATGTGAATATTTTTGTTTTATACCATCTTTGATGTAATGTAACTTACATTACAAAAGTAAACGTGCTCACGCAACCTACCAATGCCAATTCCATCAACGTTTATATCAATAAACATTATAATATGTCAAGCAATATGTTCTAAACTCCATTTTTACCATACGTTATCTATTTAATGTACCATCCATAACGTTATTATAAAATGGACTTTATACGTTAAACGTTTATATCAAAACCCCATCAACATGTAATGTTTACATACAATACAAATGTACAAGCTAATAAGGCATGTGTACAAGTTTCTAAAGATTAAATTTGAATAACATTTGTCTCCAAAACCCTAGTACAACTCCCTAAAGCTTAAAGTATAAGCCAATAATGCATAGCATTTAAATTTCATATTTTCCCTCCAATTTTTATAGAGATTTCATAGAACCACTTAAGCACAAGTTACAAGCTTCTTAAGTATCACATTTGAACCATAGTTTCCCTCTATTTCAACCCATAGCTCGTCTAAAACCCTAAACCCTAACCCGAAACCCTAATCAAACCAATAACACTTAAACTAGTTCTTAACTAAATCCACAACCAAGTAACCACCCTCGATACCTTGTCATCACCTTGCTATCTTTCTTTCACCTCCTGATCACCACCTTGCTAGCACACAAGCACCTATTCACACCCTTAAGCCCCAAGCAAGCCTCCTCGTCACCTTCTTGAAAAACCAAACCCTCACACCCCTCTAACACCTTGCTAAGCTACACTCCTAGCTTATACTAGTTATCTTGCACCCTTATATGCTAAGTTACAACACTTAGGCATCACACAAACTTGGGCACTACTCCATTCGCACCCTATATAAACCTGAAACATGCACACCTCCTTAACTCACCATTTAAACTTAACACATACTCAAATGATGTTCTATCCAAGCCCTAAAAGATAATAGAGAAAGACTAAGCCAAGTAGAAGCCAAGGTTAAGAAGGAAAAGGTTCTTGATTCATCTCCAAGCCATTTTGACCCATTTCATCATTTTCGACCCATTTCGTGTGCTAGTAAGCCTTTTCACTTATTCTATAAGCTCTTGTATTGTTTTAGTTCATGTATAAACCTTGTTATAATCATTTGATCAAGTTAAAACTCTTTTGGAAACCTTTAAACCCAATCGAGCCCTAATCCTAAGGAATAAGCCCCTAAATCCTAAGCCCACTCATTTTTTTTTCTTAAAACAAACACACACTTAAAACCCTAAAAACCCTTTTTGTAAATTCTATAAACTAAAAGCCATAAGCTAAACTTATAAGCTATTCCTATAAGCTTCTTTATCACTTTTATAAGATTTGAAACAAACCCCAAAAGCTCTAAGCTTTTGGGTTACAATTTCTAAACCAAACGCACCCATTTTGGGTTATCAAGCTCATAAGCTCATTCATATGCTATAAGCTCGTAAAACCAACTTATTTTAGCTTATAGTATTAAGCTATAAGTTTCAAAATGATTTTGAGATTAAAAATACATTTTATATGGATTTTTGGACTAGAAACGCAAATCAAATTATGCAAAAAAGGTATATATTGTAAAATTTTGAAACTTATAAACTTTCGGGCCAAAAATGTAAATATTCTAAAACTTAAAAACTACAAGGACTTGTTTGCCAAACTCTAAAGTTAAGGGTTTAATTCTTTAAAATATAAAATAAAAGGGTTAAATTCGTAAAATAATATATACCAAGAGTATATATTGCTATTTTCGAATTCTTAAGGGTATAAAATGTAATATTTTTATATTAAATAATAAAAATATATTTAAATATTATAAGACTCGATTTTATTAAAAACCCGACATATTTATCGTTTCATTCATCGATCAAAACATATAAAAACAATTATGTTATATATTTAACATAATTTATCATCTACTAGCTTTTGAAAAAATTTAAAAAAATAAAACCTTATCATTTAAACTATAACATATCATGTTACTAGGGAATTTCATGTCAGGGGCTTTCATTTGGGTAAACATTTTTACGAGTTGCTAGATTTACGATTTAAAGTGTCCTAGCTCCTCAAACGTTTACTATATGACCTTTGGATTATGATAGCCTGAACAGTGATACGATATTTTCAAAAGTTAATAAACCGAATTAATAATTACGTTAAATAAAGTTTTGAAATATAAAACTAAGACTTGACATATTACCCCAGGTTGCGTGACACAGCTGTTTACTTCCATTTGATTTACTTTTGCCATCAATCAGATTTCCCTGTTAAGGTAAGTTCATAGTCCCACCTTTATATGTTTTTTTCCAAACCCTGTAGGGGGATACATGCTATAAACCATGAATACAAGTATTTTCCAACTGTATGCTATCCTGCTATATTATTGCCTAAGTTTACCTCCATTTCCAATAACATTTAATCATGAACCATTAATCACTTACGAGTGATCGCACATATTGTGGATAGATCTATTAGGATTGATGAATCCCGTTTGTGTTTACCTGCACATGAGGTAACCAAGCGCACTATATTTGATAATAATGGGTAACTTAGGCAAGTTACCTTTCCAAGAGGACATTAGTTCCTCAATAATGTCACTTAGGTGATTTCCATGTTAACGTGTTGGTGTCATGAGCTTAGTGCAATAATATTGTTTTCCATGATAATTGTATTTGTGTAATTATTACCATTATGTTAGCTTGTATTCAACCATTTCATTACAAACCTATGAATTTCACTTAACCTTTGTGTTGACCTTTTTAGCATGTTTATCTCAGATAACTAAGTTGTTTAAGGCATGGAGTGGCATGAACTTGCAGGCGTCTAAACTTGTTATCATTCAACTTTTATGTTTTAACTGTATTTTGGGACCTCCTTTTGTAAAACTCTGATATGATATTGAATGATAACTAAATTTTCCAAGACGTCTCTTTTGAGTCATTTTCTATGATTATGACGGTTGATACATGAAGTAATACCCCTAATTTAGCTTCCGCTGCTATGTGAATTATCAAGGTGTTACACCTGGCTTCAGTTTCTTACTTCCCCTAAGACCCTGAGTAGTATTACAGATGTGAGTACCATAACCCGTGTCATAAACACACAATGTACTAAGAAAAGAATAGAGTTCTATGGTGAAAATACCTGAAGTGCTGGCTCCTTGAGATAACTTTTTCTTTTTCAGCAACTCGACAAGATAAATGGGACAGTTCATTCTCCAATGACCTACTTCACCACATTGGTGGCAGATTGCGTATGCATAGGTGCATAGCCTATATTAGCTTTCCCTTTCCCTTTATTACCCTTAGCAGCCTTCTGTGGTTTCTTATTTTGGTTTTCTGGACCCTTCCATCTCGTATTGCATGAAGCGCAGGTGCAACATCTTTCTTTGGCAGTGTTTGCTTGATAAAAATCAAATATTTAATACTTTTTAGTATCATTTTATCCCCTAAATTACTTGCAATTATCTCACTAACACTGGAAAACAAGATATGTTTGGTTATTTTGTTGTTTTCAGGAAAATGCAGGTAATTGACATAAAACGAAGAAAAAGGACGTAAAGTGTAAAAGTATTACAAGACATTATGGCGTAACTCCTATTTGAGGTTACGCCATAACACATCTCATGCAAAACACGTCATCCATGCAAATATGACGATGTAATCCATGCTATGGTTACACCGTAAGCATAATTACGGAAGGAGATCTTGATTAAAATAACATTACGACACAACAATCCAAGTGGTTATGACGTAACTATAAATAAGGAAGGAAATCGTGATTAAATCAGCATTACAGCGTAACAAGATACTGGGTTATGCCATAACATCAATAATACCTGAAGATATGGAAAGTAAATATGCAATTACGACGTAACGAGATTTTAAGTTACACCATAATATATGGAAATTTATTGAAATACGTGTACCACGTTTACGGCATAACCAGCTAATCCGTTACGTCAAAACATAATCAAAGCCTATAAAAAGAAGACAAATCTGCACAATTAAGGCATCCAACTTCCCATAACCCATTCTTGGGTTTGGGAATGAGGTTTGCAGCAACACTAGTGATAGAAGGAAGGTTGAAGGAGCCATGTAGCGTGTGATAAATTTAGCTTTAGGTTTTGTAGCGTTTCGTAACATTTCCTACATTTTCCTAAACATAATCATGAGTGTAATTCACCTTAATATCATTATCATTTTGTTTCATTTTAATCTCTTTACTTCTTTTGTTATTGTTATTATAATCAATATTATGCTTCGTGTTGTTGAATCTCGATGTTAGTCTTAGATATGGATTACGAGAACTCTAAGTGCAAATTTACCTACTTTACTTAGGTGTTCTTAATTCTCTAGTCTTAGTATCCATATACATTGGAGGTTCGATGTGTACCCATGACATCAGTCTCTTGGTCCTGGAACTATAATTAAGTATTTTGTAGCTTTAGCACCGGTTTAATTATAATTCAGCTTCGGCCCTTACTTTTTTCAAGAAGTAAGCTTTTACCATTGAATTTACTCTGGTATTATGCGTGACCAGCATTCAAGTCACGGTTGGGTTATCATTTAACCATGAGAGGAATCAATCACTGTGAACTAGGAATAGGTCAATTCCCCTAGAGGTTCATTCCACCTAGGAATCATAGGCTAAACAAGGATGCCCATCTTAGTTTAGTGTCACCTCAGGTTATGGTACTAATACATTGCACCAAGAAAGAAGTATGGAATTATTATGAGCAACTTGGTGATGGTATACCTTCTATCATAGTTAAATTTCCTTTTATTTTAAAGTGATAACTTATTCCTTTCTTTTCTGTTTCCTATGTATTAATTCATAAATAAACTACTCTTGGGACGACCTCGGATTTACCAACTCTACACTACTCACGATCAGGTTCTCTGCTCGTTAGTAAAGGTAGAATGAGTTTTATAAATGTAAAACTTGGTAAAATTATATTCAAAAGAAAATATGCATCAAGTTTTTAACGCCGTTGCCGGGGAGTAGTTTTATTCAATGATTTAAGACATATCCGTGTTTCTAATCATTTTTTAAGTCAATGCCACAGGATACAAAGAGCAAGTTTGAAGAATGCAACAACTAAACAACAACCCGTGAATAAAGTCAAACTCAATGACTTATAAACAAAAGTGCTGATCGGGAGACAACCCGTTAAGGTTTCATTTTTGCTTTAATTTTTGCATAAATTAATAAAACCAAAATTGTCTTAGTAAAAATCCGTGTCATCAAAAGCAAAAAATACACTTTATGCCGTAACCAAGGATAAGGGTTACGACGCAACCTCCTCTTTTTTCATAAAATATTATAAAACGGTTTATAAAGGGCATTTAAAATTCGGATGATGGCGTAAGCCATTTTTTATGGAAGCAATTTATATTTATGTTACGGCGTAACAGGATGTAAGGTTATGCTGTAAACACTTAAACATAGATATAAAACATAAAACATAAGAGTCATAACAGTTTCTTTTATCAAAAACACTCTCCTAAATCTTTGTAGCACCGAATCCTTTCGTTCATAAGCCTTCATTTCAATCCATCACATTAGGTAATCATCTCTATCATATGATTCGATTTCTATATATCATTCAATATAATGATTGATTTATTCATTGTTATTAATTTCATTCTAGTTATTGTTTTGAGGTCATTGATAAATGCTTAATTGTATATATTAAATACCCGGGATTTTGCCAAATAAAAGCCAAATAATGCCAAAAGGATAGAAATTTGTGTGCTTTTGTGTCTATTGTGCAGGATTGGATATGTAAAGACAAAAGTGAGCAAAAACAGTCAAAACCGACAAGAAACGGAAAAGACAAGTACAAGAGAAGACAAGAGTGAAGAATGAAAGCCAAATCAATCAAAGCCGGATCAAGCCCGACACCAAAGAAAAGTCAAAGGCCAAGAAAAAGTCAAAAAGGGTTTACATTATGAAAAGACATTCTTACCCTTCAAGGAAATGACAATTATACCCTTGGAATGTGATGGGAAATGACTAAAATGCCCTTGGGCCAATTCTTTCCATAACCGGATAATATAAGCCCATAATCCAAGCCCATTTCATGTTCACTAAAATCACAAGGGCCAAAAGTGTCAACTTTGAAAGTTCATTTTGCACTACAATTTTGGGAATGAAACGCAGGGACTGAAGTTGCCAATTACTCAAAGTTTCAAAATCAAAATGGCGGCTAAATAATACCTAAACCGTTTCCCAACCGATTTCCCGCCCAAATTCACCAACGAAACCCAAACTACTCCAAATCACTCCTGTTTCTTCCTTCTCTTCTTTACCTCGTATTTACACCACCTCCACATCATTTAGTGCACGTGGCAGCATTTAATTGGTCCTAACACCTCACAACTCAGGATCAACGGCTTGCATTCAAACAATTAAGATCCAATGGCTTAGAATGAGTGAAGCTTACATCCTCTCATGGATTCTCTCTATAAATAAGAAGCTCAAGCATTCAGAAAGGGGAGTAGTTAGTTTTTTAGAGAGTTAGTTTAAGTTTTCCTTTGTAATTTTCTTTGCATTTACTGTTCATCGAATTAAGTTTTTAAAATTTTTCAAATTAGTTGTAATCTCTGTTTCTTCACTTGTACTCTTTGTTTTTAAAGCAATAAACCAGTTCAGTTGTGTTTTGTTCTCAAATTCTCATGTTTTAAGCTGTTTTTTAACAATAAGCTTGTGATAAGCTCATTATAGCTTATTATGTTTTCTTAAGTTCTCAAGTTGTCCAAATGTTATGAGAATCTTTTAAATACTGTTTTAGTCTATCAGTGTTAAAGTGTGTTCATTTGAATTCAAGTTTGGAAGCTATTTGGAGTAATAAGCTCTTAAAAGCTTATTGAGCTATAAACTTCTTGGTTTAGAGTGCAAGTGCCAATATGGGGGGGGGGGGGTGGGGGGGGGGGGTTTATGATTTAAGGTCACTCCATACAAAAAGAGTGACCAGTTAAGAGACTCCAAATCTCAGCAGGTTTCTTTTCTACATTTATTTTTAACATTCATTTAGACTTATTTCTTTGCTTTCCTTGTACTTAATTCTGTTTAAAATTTGCTTAGATAAGTTTAGAGTTTCAAGTGCTTTAAGTAAGGATTCATTTAGTTTTCATAAATTTCAACTCTGTCATATTAAGTAGGAAATAGCTAGCTGAGAAAGTGCTTATTTTTGAAACATAAGCTAGGTATTTTAGAGTTAAAATAGCTTAAATAGGATAGTTTTAGACTGAGTAGATATAAGGATTTTATAGTTAAGTGTTAAAATAGAAATTTTAAGTGTACTTAAGTTTTGGATATCTTTAGTAAAGTTGGTTAGGACAAATTGATTTGACCTTAAAGTCAACAAGAGTTTGTTTAAACACTTTGCATAGTTGAGTTTAACAAATTTATGAAGTTTTACACAGGTTTTGAGAATTAGTTTGTAGAAATTCCAAGTTTTGAGCTTAATAAGTTTGTGCTAGCACCAGGGCAATTTAGAGTGTTTAGTGTTTTTAGATTTAAGAGGTTTTAAGCATTCTAGTGCTCAATTTAGGATATAGTAGGCTTAGATACAAGTAGTGAGTTAGTACATGAGATTTAAGTTTAGAATTTAGCCTGCAAGTAGTTTTTGGTCAAATACATCAGCAACAACAGTTAACACTGTTGTTGCTCATTCATTTTCTAGTGGCTTTTAAATGTTTAAAATTAGGAGTTAGAGATTGGAATTAAGAATTTTATTAGTACTTCATTAGGTTTAGAAAATTAATCTCTTAAGTTTCATTTTAAGCATTTTAAACTAGCTTAATTTTTCTTACAAAAGTGATATGGCAGCAGTTTGAGTTCTAGCTTATTTTCTTTTTGATTTCCTATTTCTAGTTGATATTTTAAAATTCCTTTTATATAGGTTCATCAAATAATCATAGGATAGCTTAATTCCAAAATCTTAGTTTCTAGAATCTAGTTTTAAGCTTTTTAGCTTATTAGGTAAAGCTTAATTTCAGTCATTAGCTTAACCTTGCACTTTTCAAGATCAAATTTCTTTATAATCTTGTTTACTAGTAGCTTATTTCTTTCTAGATATCCCTAGTACACATCTTAGACTTCATATAGCTTCTTTTAGTTTTAACTTTCATTTAGTAATAAGCTAGGAATAAGCTAAAGTCTAAAAAACCAAGTTAAGCCTTAGTTACTGTTTTGCAGAACAAAATGCTTATTTTCTAGCTTATCTAGTGGATAAAAGTTCAAGTTGCTTTTATTAAAGTTGTAGTGTGTAAGTTCATTAACAACTTTGTAGTTTTAAGTTTTTGCTTATTTTCATTTTTTAATAAGCTCAAAAATAAGCAAATCGTAGGGTTTAATTTGTATTTTTGCAATAGTTAAGGGTTACCCGTTTTAACTAGAGTGTAAATTCTAGTTAGTTTGCCCGCCTACCCTTTACTTTCCTTTATTACATTTTCTACCCTGTTCTTTCTAGAATAATAAATAGATTTAATATTTTAAAAAATTAGTTTAAATAAAATTAGGGTTTAGTTTTAATTGATAAAATTAGGGTTTAATTAGGTTATAAAAATTTGCATTTTTATACCTTTATATTTCCCACTTTTAGTGTTAAAAAACCATTTTCTTTATTTTTCCAAATTAAAATTTTGTATTTCTAGGAATTAAAATAGATTTAAGGTAATTCTTTTCTTAATAAATCATAGAAATAGCAAAATAGTTGAAATTTTTTTGATTCTTTTTGAGAAAATTTCTTTTTAAATCTAGTCTTTTTTGAAAAAAAAAGTAAAATTTTAGTGTTAAATTTTAGAAAAAGTTTATTTTTAAGTTTAATTTCATTTTTTCTTAAAAATTCATAAAAAAAAAAAAAAAAAAGAGAAAAAAAAAAATAATAAAGAAAAAAAAAGAAATTTCAAAATAGTTAAAAAAATTCTAATTCTTTTCCTAATAAAAAAATTTTCCTTTTAAATTTGTGATTTTTAGGCATTAAATTTGTTATTAGAAGTGCTTTAGATTTTAAATTCTCGTTTTAGCTTACATTTTTAGTTAACGTTTGTTAATTTTTCGTGCTAGTTAATTGATTTTAGTTTCTTTAATCGTTTATATAGTTTAATTGTTCTATTAAATTTGTAGTATAAATTTAAACTCCAAAAATCTTTTAACCATCATGACTCGAATCCGAATATTCCCCAAATCTCAATTCACGACTTCTTCGAGGATTTACGACCCGGTATAATTACTTCCTAAGAGATAATTACTTACTGTAATCATGGTTGGTGAAAGTTTGCAAACTATAGAGATATATACTAAAAACTTAACACACGAAATCATCATTATTTGTAAACCTGCTTTTAATTTAGAAGGGTTTGTGTAATTTTTATGCACCATCAAATGTGGAATGAACTATGAATATGAGTTTTTGATAATGGGTTAACTAAGATTTGTGTTATGTCGAAACCCATTAACTAAAAATCCATTTATTAAAACAAAATAATTATTGATTTGTAGGCTACATCTAATTTAAAACTTGTTTAGTGCAATTTTTGTGTAGCCAGGTTTACGCCGTAACCAATAAACAATTACGGCGCAACCATAATGGTTACAGCACAACCATTGATGGAGTTACATGATAACATCCTCCTGATCATATTTTTTCAGAAACTTTTTGATGCCATTCCATTATTTAACTTCTATAACTTTAATTTTTAGGTGAATGGTTAAAATTAAAAAACTGTGACTTCAGTCTTGACAGCCGTAAAGATTTCAAGAAAAGGCTTATAGAAATTCAAAAGAGGGAGATTGAGTACCCCGAAGCACTTGACAGTAAGGAGTTTGCTATACTATACGGAGGTGTGGCAATTTAGGACCTCGATCAGTTTTTCAATGTTAGCTTCCCACGGGATGGTAGGAGTTTCACCTCTTAAGCGTAGACCAGGTTATTTAGGATTCAAGAGCAGGTTGTTAAAGTGTATGTCATGGAGTTCTTATCAAGTATCACATTCAGAGATCACTTTGTAGATTTGGACCACGAGGATACTTTAGATTTTTAGCTTGGAGGAGAAGGGAGAAGTATGACTAAGAGGCAGTTTATCCACACTCTAGGTTTGTATACACAGCAGGAGATGAACAACAATTTTTTTTGAACCTTTATATGAGTCATGTTATAGGAGCAGGACCGCCATCTACAACCCCACCCAATACGTTGTCAACATCACCACCGATGCTAACCATGACACCTGACACCCACCATCTTATACCTCGATCTGAAACCCTATCTGCCGATTGATGCATCATTTTCTCACCTTGTCTATTGTAGGTAGGAATAGTGGGAAGGAGAAGGTCACTATAGATGACCTATTTTTTTGCATAGCATGGATGGACGAGTCAATGTTGATGTCCCTTGGCATGTGGCCTAATTTTTATGTGATAAGGCAAAAGGGTCAAAGAATAAGAGCATAACTATTGGGGCACATTTGATTAGGAGGATTGCTAGGTATTATGGATTGATGACATTAGGAACATTGATAAATGTTACATTGGGGCCTAAGACCTCCCTTATGAGTGTAGCCAAGTTGGTCGATTTAGGCATATGCAGGTACAATGGTCTGGGTATTGGTGAACTGGTTGCTGAGATCCTCAAGGTTGCTGGGGACGATGATGTTAGAGCCAGACAGGCTAAGATTGGAGGTGTAAGATGCCACCCTAATATGTCCACTTCCAACAGGCTCAGAGCTATAGATGAAAGGTTAGGAGAGATGGAGACTGGCATTTCTTAGCTAGTGAGCGACATTGATGAGCTTACTTACGTTGTGTCTAGGATGTCTAAGTAGTATGACCAGTTCTATAAAGATTTTGAACAGTGGCGAACTGAGCAGGAGAGGTTCCATACATGGAACACTGATCACCTTTCACAGCTTTTAGCTCATCACCACATTGATTACACACGCTATGATGGAACACTCTATTCCTATGTCCCAACCATCCCTAATCTTATGGTTCAGCAGGGTGTGAACTTCATGTTTGGCACTCTCGATTATTCTACTACTCCTTCTCCTTCTACTAGCCAGTTTGGTATGTTTGGTGATGATCATGCAAGTCCTTCCACTTTTCGCAATCAGGATGACATGCATGAAGACTGATTCTTGGTTTTTATTTAAGCCAAGAAAGAATTTGAACCAATTTACTTTTATGTCTGTAATAATTTGAATTCTTAGGATTTTAGAACTTTTTATCTATTATTGTTGCTACTAACAAATTGTGTTTGAAAGGAATTATCATTCAGAGGCATGTTACGGCGTAAACTTATTTTGTGTTACACTGTAACAAAATGTTCATAGTGCATTGGGCCTTCTATGTAGATTTATTATGTAAATTAGACCACTCTAATTACCTCCCTCGGGCCTTTTAAATGGTGAACATCTCGTTCAAGCATTACTATAAGGGAATATTTTCTTTTCTTATTTCCATTTCTTCTAATTTTTTATACAAAAGGGACTTTGTATTATTCTAGTTGGGGGACAATAGAAATAAGAAATGTCTTGACTAACGCTTGTCTTTAATTTTTCTAGTTTCTTCAAAATTATGCCAAAATTTTAAATTTTTATACAAACTAGAATTAATCTCTGCCGAATGCACATTACCCTTTATTATTACCTGGTGAGATTTAAGCCTCAAATTCATTTCCATCTTATATTATCCATAAAAAATGAGTGTGTCGGTAGTATCGTAAACTTTAGAACTCGGCATGTACATCATTTCGAGACCTAACTGATTAGTTGAATTAGATAATTTAAAAAAGCAACATTTAGGAATCCAAAATATAATCACCAATGTATCCCTTGCACCTCGTGCCTTATTGACCTCCTAAAAAACAATACTTTAAAATGTCAACATAATGTTGAGTGAATTCATAGGTTTGTAAATGTATAATGTAGGAACGCAAGATTTCCCAATGATAATGCAACAGATGCAAACATTATAAAATGTAATTACGTTTTACTAAGCTCATGACACTGAAGCTCGACATGTATGAATTGCAATATAAATTGCCAACATTGCCCGTGATGATGTTCTAACCCGCAACATCCTAAGTCCGACATGGTATACGTTCGTTGTCCGGAAAACAGTCACAGTAAGCATGACTCAACCATTCAGGGATGTCAATCCTAAATAGATCTATTTATAACATTCGCGCTCACGACAGTAATTGACAGAATGGGCTCAGATGGGTTATCGCTACTTAGGCAAACACGTAATCGTAATAGTGAAATGTTCACTTGCGTCCAATTATAAAACATGCATATGTTTCTCACCCAGAAACTTATAAATCATTAAAATGTAAAACGTGGGGCTATGAACTCACCTTGAGTAATGAATATCATATTATATCACAGAAAATGCGTTAGATAAACGCAGAATGCAACCTAATTAATTATAGGTCGTATAAGTTCTAAGCACTTTGAATAACTACTACCATATATAATTTTATATAGCTACATCACCATCTAATCGTGTTTGTGAAATCATATTTATAAAGTTAAAATGTTTATAAATATCTCAATAGCAAAAACGACGCAATTTCTTCGTTTTAAGCCCGTTTCTTACATTTCTTATGTTCACGCTTTCGTATTAAGACGAGTCATCAAAATATTACATTTTCATATTTTTAGTCCCTTGATGAACAGTGGTTTTTACTGTTCATGACAATTTTTAAATTTATTTTTATAAATTTAGTTATCGTAAAACCCGTAAATGTCGTATTTTATCCGTTTTAGCTCTGATTTTAGTGATTATTTTGAGCACGTCTTCGTAATTACAAATCTTATCAAAATATAACATTTTTTAAAAATATGTATATGTTATGAATAGCGATTTTTACTGTTCATAGTTTATAAAATTATTTTTATAAACTTTAATTACCGTAAACTTGCGAAATTCATAACTCCTTCGTTATTGATTGAAAAATTACGATTCTTATTGTTTTAGAATCCTAAAATTATGTACTATCTAGTAAAAATAATAAACCTTATATATCAAAAGTATTTTATAACTTGTATTTATAAAATTTCTTTTATAACGCGTTTAATTAACATATAACTTAAAATTAGCGTATCTCCTTCGTTGTAAATCGGTTTTTCGAGTTCTATACATGCACACGATCCTTGTGACATGTAGTATTTTATAAAATCATAAAATATATATGTTAAATTCGAATTTCAAACAAAAGGTTTTGAACTTTTTTCAAAAAATGTGTTTAAAATGAGTTTTTCTAACTTTTAAGTTTAATCACTTTGTTACAAGTCCAT
>BQNB010131593.1:0-18759 GCA_026074375.1 Tanacetum coccineum
AGTAGTGATTTCATTCCGAAGGTAAGTTGTTTTCAAAGGTGGGAAGAATTGATTTATGAACTTTAAAACAAGGTCATCCCATGTGAGCCATGGTACGATTGTCGGCCATTGGAAACTCGGGTTCCTCAACAATAACCGTTGTTAATTGTTGTTGTCGACGATTTCGATTACGAGCTTGAGATCGAGTGCGCATGCACTAAAAATAAAGAAATTAAAAAGCAAATAAAAATTACACTAATATTTTTAGATTTGATTTTTTTTTTTTTTTTTTGAATATTTATTAACAATGAATTTTAACGGTTCCACGGAAGAGACTTAAACCAAATAATCAACTACTTCACGGTAGCTCTCAAAAATTGCTTTTCAAGGTGAGCCGTACTTCGTAGAGACACAAATGGCAAGTTTTTAAATCTTTGGTTCGATTTGGGAACTATATTCCAAGTTCACCGGAAATTGAAATGATAATACCTCGATTGAGAGTATTATATGTTGGTGTTCTTTTACCAACTTTGTTAATTTTATTTCTTTTTTTAAAAGGACAATTTTTTTATATTTTTGATTTTTTTTTATATTTTTTTTATATGATAGCTATACTAAAAAGAAAAAGAAAATATTTTTTACTTTTTATATTTTTTACTTTTTTGGATTTTTTATATTTATAACAAGAATGAAACTTTCGAGGACGAAAGGATCTTCAAACCAAATCAACAAACAAAAAACAAAGGAATCTTAACACAAGTCCCCGGCAACGGCGCCAAAAACTGATTGCAGTTTTAATACACTATAAAATATACGATATAATACCACAAGAGCAATTAAGAAAATTCCCTAAGGAAATTTCACTCTTAAAAGATATATATATAATATAATATATAATACGTATATTAAACCGGGTAAGAATGATCACCCGGGTCGTTTCCCCAACGACTAGTGCAATTGAAACCTCGTTTAAGTTTGGATTATGATTTGAATGAAAACAAAGATATTTTGATGATCTATAACTACCAAATAAAAGCAACAATTAAAATTGAACAATTAAAAGCAATTAAGCACTTAAAATGTAGACGGGAAACAAATAAGACGTGACAAATAAACAAGTAAATCAAAATTAAGTCCTAAAAATGCAAACTAAATTCCCAAACCTAAATTAAGATAAAAGAAATTTTAAGAAAAATAAAAATATTTTTTTTTATTATTTTTGATTTTTTTTTATTAATTAAATACTATTTCAATCTAATTAAATCCTAAAAAAATAGAAAATAATTGAAATTTTATATTTTTTTAGATGAAACTAAGTAAAAAAAAATTAAAAAAATGAATCACTATTTTTGACTTTTTAGATTTTAAGATATGAATTTTCTAAAATTTAAACTAATTAAAAGCTTAAAAATGATAAAAATGCTAAAAATATAAATCCTAAAAAAATTTATAAAAATTATACTAAAAGAGAATATTGAATAGAAATTTTATAAATAAAAAGCCCTAATTTTTACTTTTTAATTAAAGTTTAATTAAACTAATTAAAAACTAAACCTAATTATTTATAAAAAAAATATTAAACTAACAAAGAAACTTAACTAAGGACATCATAACTCTGCAACGAAATACAAGGTCTAATAGTGCTATACAATAAGGACAAAAGGGGGATTAAATGGTTTATATCAAATGAGAAGTTAGAACCTACCCTCGTGGCCTAACCGAGCTACACACCTTAAGTCCTTTAAGCCTACAAATAAGGTAAAATTTAAAAAGTGCTTATTAAGGCAACATATAAAAGCAATGTTAAAGAAACAGGTGTGGAGAACAAACTTTAATAAAAAGCTATATGAACTGAAAACCCCTTATAAGCTCAAAAAGAGCTTATGAATAAGCTGAAAACAGAAAGTGGGCTTTTGCTCTTAGTTTTACTAAATTAGCTGCAATAAGCTCAAATTAAACTCAAATTTAAAAAGAAAAGGAGTTATGGGAAAGCTTATGAAGTGAGGGATTAGTAAATGAAAAAGCTACAATTATAGGGTTAACTTTAATCCCATCTGAAATTGTGTAGCAAATTACTAACTTCAGATGCAAGGCATTGGAAAAGCTCAAAAATAATTTAAGCTCAAAAAGGCTTCAATAAGCAAAATTCAGGAAATTATTCTTTATGGAATTTTACTTAATACTAATAGGCTACCTATATTACATTTAAAATCTAACTCTATAAGCTAAAACCAGGATTTTAAATGCTTATTGGTATTTTCCTCTGTTTTTGGATTTTTTTTTTGATCTTTATTGTGACTTTTAAAAGTAAATTAAGACTAGCAAAATAAGCTGGAAATGGAAATTAAGCCCTATTCTATATTAAGCTGTGACTACTTAATATCCTACTTGAATTTTAAAGCCTAAAACCTATGTTTACCTAACTAAAAATGGTGACAAAAGTGACAGCATTCCTGCTTAGTTCCTGCTCATGCAATTTGCACAAACACAAACCAAGTAGTGCAGGTTACCTTAAGGGTAAACCTGCACTTAGATACTCTCAAGGAGAGTGTGTAAACACAAATTAAGAGATAACCAAGCCTGAGTGGCTTGGTTCAAGTTTTCATAAACAAAAACTAATACAGAAAAGTCCCCTAGTGCTGGAATTATGAAAATAAGCTCAAACTTTTGAGATTTTGAAAACTAACTTTTAAAAACTATTGAACTAATGTTTAAAAATAATTTTAAAGTTGACCCAAGCAAATTCCACAACTTAACTTAACTTTTGATTTTTGGCGGCTCAATTCTAAGCTTGATTGCCTACACTCCCCTTTAGATTAATGACAGTTTGAAAACAGCTTTTAAAATGAAATATACTTAATTAAATATATAAACCAGATTTTTAACTAGCTTATAAACTTAATTTATATACATGAATTAATAACTAAATAAGCATTAATCTAAGATTTAAGCTATTTTACTTATTTTTTTGGTTTTTTAAGGCTTATATGACAGATTTTATAAAAACTATGATCTAGGCTATGAAAAGCAAAAATAGATGAACTAATGTGACTATTAAGCTAAATAAAACACAAATAAGCATTAATAAGCAAACTTAATAAGCAAATAAGCAGATCTAAACATAGAAAGCAATAAGACCACTATTTAAGGCTAGAATTAAAGGAATTAAAAGAGAAACTTACAAAGTCCTCTAGCTAAACAAGAGGTACCATTTAAGGCAGCTACAAGCTCTCCTAGCTTATAAATAAGCTAGGAGTTAAGTCCTTGGGAGCTCTTCCAAATTAAGCTCCCCTTCCAAAAGCTACAATCCATTAAGTTCAAGGTAAATAGGTATTTTAAAGCTGTTTTAAGAGTAAAAGTATGATTAAGGTAGGTTAAGCTCTATCATGAGCTTATAGACTCATGAGAGCTGAATTTGAGCTTAAAAGAGCTTATTGAGATAGATTTTAGCTTATAAATGAAAGAGATTAAGAACATTTAAAAGTAAACACTGAATTTATTTAACTAAAAGCTTTGATTACATTATATAAAAGAGGATTACAACTGATTAAAAAAACGAATTACAATAAGCAAAATTCTATAAGCTACTCTAGGTGAAAAAGCTAGAAAAGAAGAGATAGTGTGTGTGTGATGGTGTGGCCTTTTTATAGCAGCAGAAGAACATTCTAGGACCTTAGCTTCCATCAATCATCCACCTTTGATCATCTCTAATCATTAGATCTTTGTTTTTGGCCGTTGGATCACTAAGTGACATCACACGGATTGCCAAGCTGGCAATCTATGTGAGGCTCACTTGTGCTTCTTCTCTGAGTAGAAATAGTACAAAACCCACATTCCATGTGTGCTTCTCCATTGATGACGTGGCTATGTGCTTGAGTGAGGTGCTTAGATCTCTTGATTTTACTAATCTCTCCCTTCATGAATTGTCTTAATTGCCCATTGATTTTGATTTGCCCTTTATTTTGACTGCTTGGTGAAACGGGAGAGACGAATGAACAGTGTTCGCGCATATTTTTTTAACTGAAAGGTAATTCAGTTGGATCTTTGGGGTATTGACAATTTTAGTCCCTCTCATTCTTCTCTCCATTTCTAGTGTAAAATCATCTTTGAGAAATTGCAAGAATGGTCCCTGTGGTTTTTAAATAAGGGAACAGGCTAGGGTAATTGGGCTTGGGTTAAAATGGTATCCGGGTATGTTTTTTAGGGTTTTTTAAGGCCCATTGAGGTTTTTAGTGCCCAATAAGAGGTTAGGGACCATTTTTGGACTTTTCTAAAAGTTGAGGGGTTATTTTGAAACACTTTGGGTCTTGTTGACTTTTGTTGACCAAGATTGACTGGAGTTGACGGTAGATTTGACTTTTTCTGGCTTTGGCTTTCGGCTTTTGTTCACTCTTCCGTTCTCGTGTCTGTGCTCGCTCGTTTTTTACGGTTTTCTTGTGATTTTTGATATATCCGTTCCTGCACACACAAAACACAAATACAAACATATTGTTACCATTTTTGGTCTGTTTTGGGTTTATTTGGGCTATTTTAAGCATAAATGGATATGTGTATTTTACACATATCAGGAAGATATAAAACTCTTAAAACGTGAAATCTATTTAAGAGATTTAGATATTATAGAGCTTAAAAGGAAGTTAGAATTGGCTACAAAAGAAAAAGATGAGGTTCAACTTACAGTACAAAAATTTGAAAATTCATCAAAAAGCCTAAGTAAGCTTCTAGACAAATAGATAATGGATAAGTGTAAAACAGGATTAGGGTATAATGTTGTCCCACCTTCTTATACTGGGAATTTTATGCCACCTAAATCTGATTTAGTTTATCCTAGTCTAGATGATTTTGTGGAAGTGAATGAGTTCGTTAGTGAGTCTGTAGTTGAAAAGCCTACCGTTGAGACTAATGAACCTAAGACTGCTAGGAAAGAAAATAAAGCCCCAATTATTAAGGATTTGGTATCTGATAGTGATGAAGAAAATGTGCCTAAGGTTAAAAAAGTTAAGATGTTTAATAAACCTAGTTTTGCTAAGATAAACTTTGTTAAGTCTGCTGAGCAAGTAAAATCTCCTAGGAAAACATTAGTTAATAAAAATAGGCAAAACACACCTAGTCCTAGAGGGAACAAGAGAAACTGGAACCAACATATGTCTCAAAAATTAGGGAGTGATTTTAAGATGGTCAACAAAGCTTGTTTATGTGTGGTAGTTTTGATCATTTGAAGAATGATTGCAATAACTGGTATAATAATGGAAGATCTGCAAAATTAGTTTGGACCAATGTTCAAAGGGTGAACAAATAGAATTTCTCTAAATTAACTCACCCTAGTCCAAAAAGAAACATGGTTCCAAGAACAGCCTTAACTAAGTCTGGCCCAATTTCAGTTAATACTGTTCAACCAAGAACAGCAGTGAATAATGCAGGACCCATGAAAAATGTTATTAATAATGCATATTCAACTGCTAGAAGGCCTTTTAACAAAATAACAGCAGCTAATAATAGTAATTTCACTAAAAAGGTTAATACTGTTAAGGGAACAAGGGTTAATACTGCTAGGCCAAAAGCAGTTATTAGTGCTGTTAAGGGAAACAAGGGAAATGTTGTTAAGGCCTCAGCATGTTGGGTTTGGAGACCAAAGCACAAAGTTTTAGACCATGTCTCCAGAAACAATGGTGCATCAATGTCCTTTAAAATATTTGACTATATTGATGCACAAGGCAGATCCAAGTCAGTAATAGCTTGGGTCCCCAAAAGAAACTAATTTTCCTACCATTATGTGCAGGGCAATCCACAACAAGATTTGAAGGATAAAGGAGTGATTGACAGTGGATGCTCTAGGCACATGACAGGAAACAGATCCTATCTTACAGATTATGAAGAAATTGATGGAGGATTTGTTGCCTTTGGAGGTAATTCCAAAGGAGGGAAAATTACTAGAAAAGGTAAAATAAGAACTAGTAAATTGGATTTTGAAGATGTGTATTTTGTAAAGGAACTAAATTTTAACCTCTTCAGTGTCTCACAAATGTGTGACAAGAAGAATAGTGTTCTTTTTACTGATACTGAATGTGTTGTTCTGTCTCCAGACTTTAAGTTAACTGATGAAAGTCATGTTTTGCTTAAAGTTCCTAGAAAGGATAACATGTACAGTGTTGATTTAAAGAATGTTAAGGGACATATCATATCTTACAGATTATTAAGAAATTGATGGAGGAATTTTTTTTTCCCCCCCCCCCCCCCCCCCCCCCCCCCCCCCCCCCCCCCCCCCATTAATATTCCCCCCCCCCCCCCCCCCCCCCCCCCCCCCTTTTTTTTTTTTGTTTTTTTTTTTTTTTCTTTTTTTTTTTTTTTTTTTTTTTTTTTTGTTCTTCCTTTGGAGGTAATTCTAAAGGAGGGAAAATTACTGGGAATGGTAAAATAAGAACTGGTAAATTGGATTTTGAAGATGTGTATTTTGTAAATGAATTAAAGTTTAACCTCTTCAGTGTCTCACAAATGTGTGACAAGAAGAATAGTGTTCTTTTTACTGATACTGAATGTATTATTCTGTCTCAAGACTTTAAGTTAACTGATGAAAGTCTTGTTTTACTTAAAGTTCTAGAAAGGATAACATGTACATTGTTGACTTAAAGAATGTTGTTCCTTAAGGAAGTCTCACTTGTCTCTTTGTAAAAGCCACACCAGATGAATCTAATCTTCGGCATAAGAGGCTTGGACATGTAAATTTTAAACAATGAATAAACTGGTGAAGGGAAACCTTGTAAGAGGTTTACCTTTAAAACTTTTTGAAATTAATCAAACCTGTGTTGCTTGTCAGAAGGGAAAGCAACATAGAGCTTCTTGTAAGACCAAAAGAGTCAGTTCAATCTGCCAACCATTACAAATGTTGCACATGGATTTGTTTGGCCCAACATTTGTAAAGAGTTTAATGAAGAAGATGTACTGCCTAGTTGTCATAGATGATTTTAGTAGGTTTAGTTGGGTTTTATTTTTAGCCACTAAGGATGAAACTAGTGAAATCCTTAAAACATTCATAACAAGCATAGAAAATCTAATAGACCTTAAGGTGAAAGTGATTAGATGTGACAATGGGACTGAATTCAAGAATAGGATCATGAATTAGTTATGTGAAATGAAGGGTATTAAGAGGGAATTTAGTGTTGCTAGGACTTCACAACAAAATGGAGTAGCAGAAAGGAAAAATAAGACACTAATAGAGGCTGCTAAGACTATTCTAGCTGATTTAAAATTGCTAAAGCACTTAATACTGCTTGTTATGTCCAAAATAGGGTGTTAGTTATCAAGCCTCACAACAAGACCCCTTATGAACCTTTTCTAGGTAGAAAACCTTCCTTAAGCTTTATGCGACCATTTGGGTGTCCTGTTACAATCCTTAATACCATAGATCACCTAGGTAAGTTTGATGGAAAGGTTGATGAAGAGTTCTTTATAAGATACTCTACCAATAGCAAAGCATTCAGAGTATTCAACAGTAGAACTAGGATAGTAGAAGAGAACCTGCATGTACAATTTAGTAAAAATACATCTAATATTACAGGAGTAGGGCCTAATTGCTTTTTGATATAGATGCATTGACAATAATCTATGAACTATAAGCCAGTGTTGCAGGAATGAATCTAATGGTAGTGCAGGTACAAAGCATTGTGTTAATGCAGGTAAAGCTACGAGTGATGAAAGTACCTGGAAAAGAATTAATTACTACTACTATTATGGATTCAAGATCCCCTTTTCTTTAGTTCAAAGGATCTCCTGATGCTGGATTCAAACCATCAGGGGAGGAGAAAAAAAGGATGCTGAAGATCCAGGGAATGAAAGTGGAAATCCAACTGAAAGGAAAGATAGTGAGGTTCCAAGTACAGAGGAGCCAAGAATTAATCAAGAAAAGGATGCAAGTGTTAACAACACTAACAATATTAATACTGTTTGTCTAACTATTAATGCTGCTAGCATAAAGGATAATGCTGTTGATGAGAATATAGTCTATGGATGTGCTGATGATCCAAATATACATGATTTGGAAGAAATTGGCAGATTTAGTGTTTCTTGCTGAAGATGATGGTGCAGAGGCTGACATGACTAATTTGGATACACATATCCTGTCAGTCCTATTCCAACTACAAGAATACACAAAGATCATCCAGTTGAACAAATTATTGGAGATTTGAATTCAGCACCTCAAACAAGAAGAATGACAAAGAATTTGGAAGAACATGGTTTGTTTAGTTTAGTTCAGCAAAGAACAAACCATAAAGACTTCCAAAATTGCTTATTTGCTTGCTTTTTATCACAAGAAGAACCTAAAAAGGTAATTCATGCATTATATGGATCCAAGCTGGATAGATGCTGTAACACCCCCAAATTGGGTCGCAGCGGAATAAGGGTCCGGGGCGTGTTACTTCAAGATCAACAGACAATATATTAAGAATTGACACAAAAAAAGGGATTTAAATTGTTACATTGGATTAATTGAAAGATTTAATTACAAAAGCATATAGTCTTTACGTGTTCATTGTCGGATAATTACAAAAAGTTGACAATACATTTACCCCAAATATTGATGACACCTAAATCTTTAATGTGCATCAAAAAACATTAACCCAATGCATCCTTGGCATCCCATGCCTATTGATCTCCTGAAAACATTGCTTAAAAACGTCAACAAAATTGTTGGTGAATTCATAGGTTTGATAAAATCATAATGTGCAGGACCGCAAGACTTTTTAGTGATAATGCAACACATGCAGATCTCACAAAACTAGATTACATTTACACTAAGCTCATGACACTGAAGCTCGACAGTCTTGTTCGCATAATATTGCTACTCAGCCCGTGATGATGTTCTAACCCGAAACATCTAAAATTCGACATGTTATATCGTTCGTTCCCGGTGATAGCAAGTCACCCGAACGGGGAGGTCGTTTCCCGAATAGATCTATTAAATAACACTCGCGCTCACATAATGTAATTCCCAACTACATCTATGCAATTGACAGTTCATGATAATGGGCTTAACTGGGTTATCGCTACTTAGGCAAACATGTAATCAATACTTGCGTCCAATTTGTAAAACAAAGCATGTTTTCACCCCATAATTATAAATCATTGAAATCGTAAAAATGTGGGGCTATGAACTCACCTTGAGTTCAGATATCAAAAATTACCGCAGATTAAAGCGTCACGTAAAAGATCGAATGCAACCTAAATTATCATAGGTCATATAAGTACCGAGTACTTGAATATAATCTTATAGTTGTTACATCGTACTATCGTTCGGGCTATCATAATTTAAGAGGTCATGACATGACGTTCGAGGAGTTAGGACACTTTAAATCGTAAATCCAACAACTCGTCGAAACGCATCGACGAGGCACTCATTATGAAAACTCCTAGTAATATAGTCCTTTGATGCACACATACTACTTCTTATTAGCTCAATCACCAACTAAATGGTTTTGGTAAAAATTTGTGTTTAATAAGTTAAACGTTTTAAAATTAGGTTTTAAATAAAACTGCATAAACTTTTGCGTTTTAAGCCCGATTCTTGGCGTTTCTTAGGTCCATCTTTTGTATTATGACGAGTTATATAATTTGCATTTTCGGCTATTTTGACCCCTGGTGAACAGTAACTTTTCTGTTCACATCAGACGTGACTTTATTAAAATTCGTATTCCGTCGCGTAAAACCCGTAAATGTCGTATTTTATTCGTTATAGCTCCGTTTTTTAATGGATTCTTTCGAGGACGTTCTCGTATTTAAAGTTCTATATTTTTATGAGGTTTACAAAAATATAACTTTCTGTCATGAATAGTAACTTTTATAAAATGTTTTATACCAGTATTAATTGTCGTAAACTCGGAATTCATAAAACTCGTTGTTATTAATTGAAAAAATTACGATTCTATCATTTTTGGATAATCCTAAAAATATGTATTATTTGTTAAAAATATCAAAACCCTTGTGTTTTAATTTTTATAAAAATGTTTTTATAAAAATTTACTTACGACTTCGTTTATTAACGTATAACTCGTTTTTAACGTAACTTTTTCGTTATTAATCCGTTTAACAAGTTTCTTACCTTTTCGGAATCGTCGTGAATTGTATTATCTTATAAAAATATAATTGAGTATGTCAAAATCGGATTTTGGACAGCAGTTGCTTAGTTTGTAAGTCCATTTTTGATCTTTTCTTTATACTTTACTACTTTTGTATTTTACCACTAAGTCTCATATATCATATATATTATAAATCATACATATATTAAGTGTCTATTGTCCATAGTAGTCCTCATGTGTCCAAGTTACTCATGTTAACAAATCCATTAATCTACTTTAAAACCATAACATTACTTAAGTAACCTTAATTTACTAGTTTTGTCAATAATCATTTTTATACATAACCAAGTGTGTACAAGTATATTTCTTTCCATATGACTTTATTTTAGTGTTCTATTAGCATGATTAAAAGTCCATAATCAATATTAACATGTCTTAGGTATTTCTTTAAGTTGAAACATATTATGAAACTATTAAAAACCCTAATTAATCCATGATCATGTTTACATTAAAACAACATGATACAACATTTTATCATCCTTTTTAACATGATGTAAGTAATAACACTACATGTACATAAGTGTGTAAAATGATCATTTCAAATATAAACTTCATTTTCATGAATAAAACCTAAATGGTGATATAAGCTAAATAGAATGATCATATGCATAATAATGAAAGTTATAGCAACATAAAGAGTTTAAATGGACCTTATGAGGTATGATGATGATGATGTACAAGTACTAAACCCTTGTTTCTGCATGTTCAATTTAGTGAGAATACACCTAATATTACAGGAAGTGGACCAAATTAGCTTTTTGATATTGATGCACTAACAAAGTCAATGAATTATAAGCCAGTTGTTGCATGAAATCAGTCTAATGGTAATGCAGGTACAAAAGCATGTGATGATGCAGGTAAAGCTAGAATGGAGACAGTACCTGGCAAAGATTACATTCTGCTACTAATGTGGCCTGCTGATCCACTATTCTCTCAAAATTTAAAGATTTCTCCTAATGCTGGATTCAAACCTTCAGGAGAAGATGAAAAGAAGGTTACTGAAGAACCAGGAAAAGAAGGTGGTAATTCAAGTAATGATCAAGAGAATGATGATAATGTTAACAGCACTAGCAATATTAATACTGCTAGTGATGAAAACAACACTAATAATGTTAATACTGTTAATCTAACTGTTAATGTTGCTAGCATAGAGGATAATGTTGTTGATGAGAATACAGTCTATGGATGTGCTGATGATCCAAATATACATGATTTGGAAGAAATTGGCAGATTTAGTGATGCTAAAAATGATGGTGCAGAGGCTGACATGAACAATTTAGATGCATTTATGCCTGTTAGCCCTATTCTAATTACCAGAATTCACAAGGATCATCTAGTTGAACAAATCATTAGAGACATACATTCAGCACCTCAAACTAGAAGGATGATAAAGAGTTTGACTAAACATGCTATGTTTAGTTCAGTGTAGCAGAGGACCAACCATAAAGACTTTTAAAATTTCTTGTTTGCTTGTTTTTTATCATAAGAAGAACCCAAGAAGGTAATCCAAGCACTAAAGGATCCAAGCTAGATAGAGGCTATGCAGGAAGAGCTTCTACAATTCAAGCTACAAGAAGTTTAGACTTTGGTAGAGTTACCTAATGGAAAGAGAGCTATAGGAACTAAATGGGTCTTCAGAAACAAAAAGGATGAAAGAGGTATTGTGATTAAGAATAAAGCAAGATTGGTTGCACAAGGGTACACACAAGAAGAAGGAATTGATTATGATGAGGTTTTTGCTCCTGTTGCCAGAATTGAAGCAATTAGGCTATTCTTAGCCTATGCCTCATTTAAAGACTTTGTGGTGTACTAGATGGATGTCAAGAGTGCTTTTCTTTATGGTAAGATTGAAGAGGAAGTCTATGTTTGTCAACCACCAGGATTTGAAGATCCAGACTTCCCTGACAGAGTATACAAAGTAGAAAAGGCACTTTATGGACTGCATCAAGCTCCTAGAGCTTGGTATGAAACCTTGTCAACTTATTTGTTGGACAATGGGTTTCAGAGAGGAAAGATAGACAAGACTTTGTTTATCAGAAGGGACAAAGGTGATATTCTGTTAGTTCAAGTGTATGTAGATGATATCATTTTTGGCTCTACAAAGAAGTCATTATGCACTGAATTTGAGAAGATGATGCATAAGAAGTTTCAAATGAGCTCTATGGGTGAACTCACATTCTTCCTAGGACTGCAAGTGAAACAGAAGGAAGATGGGATTTTTCTAAGCCAAGACAAGTATGTGACTGAGATTTTGAAGAAATTTGGCTTTAGTGATGTCAAAACAGCAAGCACACCCATGGAAACCCATAAGCCTTTGCTCAAAGATGCAGATGGTGAAGATGTAGATGAACACTTGTATAGATCCATGATTGGATCATTGATGTATCTAACTTCTTCAAGGCCTGATATTATGTTTACAATATGTGCTTGTGCAAGATTCCAAGTCAATCCTAAAATTTCACATCTTCATGCTGTGAAAAGGATCTTTAGATACTTAAAAGGTCAACCTAAATTGGGCCTTTGGTATCCTAAGGATTCACCTTTTGATTTGGTGGCATTTACTGACAGTGACTATGCAGTAGGGGTGAGCAGAAAAAATTGAAAAACCTGAAACCGAACCGAAAACCGAAAAAACCAAATCGAAAAAACCAACCGAAACTAAAAACCGATGGTTCGGTTTTTACTTTTTCAAAAACCGAAAAATTTTGGTTAGGTTTTGGTTTTCGTCCAAAAACCGAATCGTAAAAACCGAACCGAACCAATTTTATAATAATATATAATTAATATAATATAAATAAATAAATAAATAATAAATTTAATTTTTAAATTCATATTTATTTTGTGGGTGGAATTATAACAACTGATATATTATCTTATGTTTCTCTATAAATGTTTTGTCATATACGTGTGTTTACTTGATAATATATCGTTACATATATGACAATGATCAAACTATGTGTATTTTCATTTGCATATGTGTGTGTCTCATTTATATGTGTATAATTATAGAAATTTAGGTAAACATTATTAGGCTCATATTGATAAAAAATAAAAATAAAAAGCCAACTTTCTACATAAAACAAGTTTATCAATATAAATGATCCACAACCAAATATAAATGGTTTGAAACCGAAAAAACCAAAAAATCGAACCGAAAAAACTGAAAAAACCGAACCGCCAAAACCCGAGCGGTTTCGGTTTTTGGTTTTATAAAAACCGACTATTTCAGTTCGGTTTCGGTTTTAGCCAAAACCGACCCAAACCGAACCGTGCACACCCCTACTATGTAGGAGCAAGCTTAGATAGGAAGTCCACAACAGGAGGTTGTCAATTCCTAGGGTGCAGATTGATTTCATGGCAATGCAAGAAGCAGACTGTGGTTGCTAATTCCACAACTGAAGCTGAGTATATAGCTGCTTTCAATTGTTGTGGACAGGTGCTTTGGATCCAAAATAAATTGCTGGATTATGGGTATAACTTTATGCATACAAAGATCTATATTGATAATGAGAGCATAATATGCATAGTGAAGAACCCTATTTTTCACTCAAAGACAAAGCACATTGAGATTAGGCATCACTTCATCAGAGATTCCAATGAGAAGAAGCTTATTCAGATGATCAAGATTCACACAGATTAGAATGTTGCAGATTTGCTCACAAAAGCATTTTGTTAGCCTCAAAATAATGAGTCGAACAATGGAAGTTCGTTCATAACTATATTAGGTCTCAGTCATTAAATAATTATACGTTGTAATAGGCTACACGGGTAAACGGGCTCTTAAATGTAATCTAACCGGTCACGTGTATCGGGCGAAAGCCCAAGTAATCCCGAGCCCGGCCCGTAGAAATACCAAGGCATGAAAGCCTCTTGGTATTAAGTATAAATACCCCTCTCCAAGTATGGAGAGGGGGTTGGTTACCATTTTTCTCATTTGAGTGTATGTGTAAACCTTCCACCTCTTTATTTCTCTCTACAATTCTTCCAATTCTTCTCATCTTATTTTTCTTGTTTCCATAATGAAGTGAAAGTGATTTTGGGTTCCGACATTTGGTATCATTCGCCACGGGTGGGTTTAGTTTTTGTTCGTTTTCATTATTGTTCGTGTTTGTAATTTTATTTGTGGTTTCGTTTTTTTTATTATTAAGCAAAGTAGTTCGATTTGTTTGTTTGTATTTTTTTGCTGTTTCGTGAAAGTAGTGCTTATTTTGTGTGTGGCTAAGAAAAACGCAAGGACGAAAAGATCGTGCTATTAGTGACTCAATCGAACAAGTGACAACAAAAAGAATCGAACTAGAAGGCATGCTTCAAAGACCGAACTAGCTCTCACTTCAAGGATCGAACGAGGGTTGTTTAGTTTTCAATTGAACTAGTATTTTCTTTGAGGACCGAACGAGGGCCTTTTGGAAAGGATCGAACGAGTGGTTCTTCATAGGATCGAACGTGTGATTTTCCTGTTTGGATCGAACGAGTGAACTTCTATAAAGGACCGAACTAGCGTTTCATTGAGGACCGAACTAGATTGGATCGAACAAGGACAATCGAACTAGTTAAATCACTTGTGGACCGAACAAGAGAACCGATCTAGTGAAAATCTCTTGAGACCGAACTAAAGGATCGAACTAGTTGATCTCTTTTAGAACCGAATTACATAACCAAACCAACGAACCGAACAAGCATGAACCGAACTAGGTAATTTTTATAAGAACCGATCTAGAACCGAACTAGAAATGGGTTTTACGGTTTTTTTCTTGATTTTGTAAAATCCCGTGAAAGATACGATTCTTTTCTCGGTTTTAATCAAAGATTTGTAAAATCCCGTGAACGTTAATTGATTCAAATCCACAACAACAATCACTTTACCTGCTTAAGATCCTACAAATCATTTTCACTTCAATTCACGGTAAAATGGAAACGAAAGATACTTTATCTTCGTGTTCTAATTCGGAAGAACAACAAATGCAACAAATTCAAGACAAAGCAAAAGAAAGTTGCATGGTATCTTTTCGAAAACTTCATTCACACCTCAAGCATCTTTCACATGACAACTTAAAAGGAACTCGAATCGAGTCTGGATTCAAACGTGCATTTGCAACACTCTTTGGTCAAGATGTTGAAACTTTTATAGGCACAATGTTCCTAAACATGGATCCGTGCTCCACTGATGTCAGGTGTAATCAGGGTTATTTAATTTAATCAAAATTCCATATTGTGATTAAACTTGAGGATCTTGGCTCCTAGATGCATGACTCTAAAGCCACACATTGGATTCTATTTTTTGTTATACTTAATAAAGATTTTTTTAAACTCGTAACCTTTGAGTACACACCGCCTCGCAAAAGGAAATCATTAGAAAAGGATTATACAAACTAAATTTTCATTAAAACAAATATGCTCATAACCTTTTGATTACACATCGTCCTTGCAAAGGTAATCATTAAGGAAAGAGTTATGATCCTAATTCGCCATATGACAGAAGAGATTCAAGGAAACCTGTTATGACAAAATGTAGTTTATCTTTATTTTAAATGGTATAGAAAAGTATGATTTTAAATCAAGTCAATTGTTTGAGGATAGATTAAAAACTTTGTCATCCGTCAGGCATTAAGTGTATACAATTTTGTCCTTTGAGTTTTTCTTCAAAAGAAAAATCATTATATTCTTTTTCTTTTACCTTTCAGTTTAACTGTTTGGTAAAAGATCAATTATAAGCTCTGCAACATGATTTGTTTTTAAGGACTGATCTTATCATTCTTATGTTCTTAAGATATTTATCAGATCCAAGATGTGTAATTTTTCTTATTTGTTAGCAGGTTTATTATGACCCTTTAACTTATATTCCTCAACATTGATATTAAAATATCACTCCATTGATGAGGCATCCTTACGGATTTATGAATGAGAGTTACATTATACTTTGGTTCGACATTTTCATGCTAACTTAGTATGACTATCAACAAGTGAATTTCAGAAGGTTTTTATATTTGTTTTTGAATATATTCAAGATATATAGATGCTTCCCACTTTACTTTTGTAAGAGAGATAACTCTCTAAAAAACTAAGTATTTAAGCAACATTAAATTATTCTTATTGGTGACAACAAAATACACTTTACAGTTCTCATCTCTTGCGTGTTAATAAATATGCTTCTTAACGATAATAACAAATTTCAGAATCTTAATCAAGTACATAATGGGGATTTTTTCCCTAATCTTATAATTAGATGATGTCTTGGAATACCTTCTAGGTTGGAACTATATAGAGTGTATAACATGACACACGCAAATTTCTATCCTTGATGATTTTGGAAGTAGTGCAAATTAAAGTTATCAGAAATTCAAACTATATGAATTATAGTTTGTTTCCAACTCATTAGGACATAACATAATAGGTGGTGGTATTCTATGATATTGGAATTGTGAGACCTCTATCAGAATTCCTTAGGATAAACTTAATTATCTATGGATTAAATACTTGACAATTGGGTCAAGCCAAATTTGAATACATAATATTTAACAACCAAGTGCATGCTATAATGTATATTTCTTGAATAAGTACATTAAGTCCATGTTTATGTGTTCACAAGAAGATAGAATAGTTCAAGAATTCTTTGATCCTTGTGTTTTCAAGAATCAAAATACATGGCAAGTATACATTTTATGGCGTTTTGATCATTCAAGGACCTATATGTTTATGTGTTACAAGAAGACAAACAAGTTACTACATACTTTTTTTATAAGTCATTGATTAATTTAAGGACTGTATTAATTAGGTCTTAAACAATGTAAAACATAATTATGCTAACTAAAGTAATCATGAACGCAAACTCTTAAGTTCAATGGTAATTTCAAGTTAATTTCCTACTTCATAATCATGATTATATAATAAACCATAATTATTTTAACTAAATCATATAGTCAATAAGTTGAAGTATATGTATATTATATCTTTGACTTTAAATGTTATTAGGGAACAAAAATCTTGTATGTTTATGTCTAGTAGATTTATTAGTTTTCTTACCTTGCGGTCAAGAGAAACCAATTAATCATATTGTTATATGTTGTTCCTTGCACACACTTAGGATTTCTCCCACTTGTGTACGGGACAACATTACCTAAAAGTAGACAAACCATACACCAAGCGTTTGTTTAAACAATATGATAGTGTCAAAGTTATTACAAGTAGATTTCAAACCATAATGTTGAATAAGGAGTTGGTGGATTATTATTCTATAGATAACCTTTCAGGAGAGCAACAAGTAGTTATCCTATAAAATAAAATGCAATCTTCCTTTAGACAATGGTTGTTCATATTCGAAAAGTAATATATTATTTCAAAGCAAGCTAGAAATAATATGGGCAACTCACAAAGAAATGAATCTTGTAGCTCCCACTGAATTTGACAACCTCACATGAATGTCTTTTCAGTAGTAAAACGCAAGGCTCCCACTAGATTTGTCAACATTGTAAGTGTTACATCACCAGTAGAAAGCAAATGGCGATTTATTTACTTTCCTACTCTCTTAGAATGCCTACAAGTAGCAATGTACTTAGGTATTATACAAAGTATATGAAGTTCTACTTTTGTAGATGAGGGACTAGCCATCATATATTCATTAACTTGAAAATTTAGCATGCATTTCCTCCTTAATCTGTCTGTCTAGCCACAAGGTTGTTTTGGCACTATAAGGAATGAATCGAGTTCAAGAAAATTTACCTAGAAGACCTGCTAGTAATTTTCTTTACTCGTTGTGGTTTAAACTCATGCATCGTGACAAGTGCAAGATGTCATTATTTGGTAGCTATAGACACAATGTTCTCTAGTTACACAAATATTTTATCTTTCAAAGATTTCAAAACCAAAAAAAGTAATGAAAATTAAAAGTGAGTTTAAATATAATTGAGAAAAATTCAATTATAACTCTATCTTATTCTTGTCAATCAGAGTATCTTTAGGGTCAGCCGGATGTTGGGTGGGAGAGTTTTTTTGTAAGTTTCCATCTTTTTATGTTTTTTGGTTAAGTGTGTTAAATACTTTTTTGACAGTTACACATAGATATCGTTGATGATATAACTTTTTTTTTGTTTCCTTCAGATATACTCGCAATGCACAATATGTATGAAGCGGGACAAAAGAAGGTGGCGTTTACATATCTCGCTGAGAAGGTAAACGCCATTCTCCATTTCTTCGTACAGTTGAGCAAAATAGTGTGCTAATGGGTCAAAACGGGTCACAAGCTGACCAAATTTGTATCATAAAATAAGTTTGACATGTCAAACGGGTTGGGTTAGGTCAATGGGTCAAAAGGGGTAGCACACCTACCAATTCTTCTCTAAAACGAGTCATTCTAGTTGATTTAATTCCTCCCACTCATATATAAGGACCTCCTAACTGAAATGATCCTTGATATTGCTAGCCTAGTAACGCTTTTTGCTAAGCTTGATTTATCACCAGCCACAACGGTTTGTAGAATAAAAAGCAAGACTTGGAAGATATTGAGATCCACTATATGCAAAGATTCCATCTACAGAACAGACTTCGCTAATTGATTAGTATAATAAATTGTGTATCGGATAAACCGAACAACTTAACAAATAGAATGGAGTGATGTACAAAGAACGAATCAACATGTGTAGATAACATGTTGATT
>BQNB010131595.1:2532-18759 GCA_026074375.1 Tanacetum coccineum
CCTCACCTTGTCACTTTGTAATCTTCTAGCTCCTTGCTAGTTTTTTTATCTCTCAATAAAATTCGCCGTTAAAAAAAAACGTATAGTAAAGAGAGGTGATTTATACACACATTGTTTTGTCATCTATCATTAAATACGCATCTATGTGTTGTACTGTGTGCAACAACAAATGTACTTTAGTAATAGATGGCAAAAAAAATATACGTGCAAATCACCTCCACTATAAGAGATCGTAAATAGCATTATAAAATCTCCACACAGAAGTATTCTATAAAATCGCAGATATTCTTATAATCGCTTCTTTCTATATCTGATAATAATAGCATAAGACTTGTGTTGGCAAAAAAAAGACTTGTGTTGGCAATTTTGATAATTGCTAATTTCAAAAATCAAGTGTGACACGCTTTTGATAATATATCACTAGTTTTAATGCCCGTGCACACACGGGGTTTAAATATTATTTTTTTAAATATATGTATGATTTTTATTTTTTTTATTTTATAATTATTTATAAAGTATTATCGAAATCATATGAAGAAAATAGATTCATATCTTTTATATATTATATGAACTTAAGGATAATTAGTAATTTTTTTCTTTCGATTTACTTGTTTTTTAACTCGACATTGTGAGCCGACTAATCTCAGCAAAACTACTCTTTTAGGTAGCCCAAAGTCGGCTCAAGTGAACCTTCGAGGCCACAAGGGGATTAATTTTATTCTCGTTATATTCGAACTATTGACCTCGACTTTGAAAGACAGGTATTCTTACTGTTTGGTATATGTTTTATGATTATAGTTGCATTATTGTGTCAGCTATACTTAAGATTCATGGTCATACTTTATGTTAAAACATGTAAAAATTTTGCTTCACAACCGAATTTAAAAGCATCAAGTTGAGTTATCAAAATTATCAATATTTAAAGAATATAGAAAACTAAAAAAACTCAAATAAGTATTATGTTTCGTGCATAAAAAATGTTTTGGTCAAACAAAGATTTACCTATTGTATATCTTCAATATATATATATATATATATATACAAATGTAAAAAGAATTTTACCCATTTTTCCGCCACCAACACTTTTTAAGATATAAAAGTGGCCTAAATTGTTGTATATGATTTATAGGCATACACAATGTCAATAGAATAAAGACTTTTGAGAAATTTAAATGTTTGAATTTAGTACGTATTAAAGAAAAAGAAAACAAATGTAATATTTTCGAACCCATCAATGAATAGCTAGAAAACCATTTTTCTTTATTTATGATATTACATGTGCTTCGGTGTTTTTCTATTTGGTTGTACAACATGATTTCAGGCCGACACTGAAAAATTCACCAAAAGGTTTTCGGGTAGATTTGGATGTGATTAGATACTGTTAAATCTTTGTTTGGAAGTAAAAAATTGTTTACGTTTGTAGTATTTTAAAATATAAAGTCTAGGGGTATAAAGTTTAAGGTGTTATTTGTTTATTTTTTAAAGTTATAATAAAAAATTTACACTTAACTCCATATAATTTATTTAAAATTAAAAACCGCTATATTTTTATTAATTACCTCCTCTTTTTTCAAGTTTTTTTCTTCACAAATTTGACACATATATTTTTATGTGTTTTTTTTTCCATAAGATTCAATTTGACCAAATTGATTCAATTTTGACTTTTTATTAACCAATCAGATCGCACGATTTTGCCTACATGGCAAAATCAAGCGTTCTGGTTGGTCCAATTTTTTAATTCATAAGATTCAATTTGATAGAAAACTCCGAAATGATGTAATTCTTTTATTATATAAAAGATTGCATCATAGTTTAATGCAATTACTTGCAGTGTAGCTCCACAAATTCCAGCATCATAGACCTAGCTAACGTGTTTGTAAATTGCATAGAATATTAAACTTCAAAACTTGTTAGTAATCCAATGTAAGCCATACATCTATAATCAAAAGTACGTAAACAGGATATGAAGCATTTCCAACATTTTTTCAATATTCTTGTAATAAGGCATCCTATCAAACAGTTCAGTTGCGGCAATGTTCAAGATAAATCTACACAAGTTTTACAAAACTTAGGTTCCCAAACGCCACAAGCAAGACTAAATTGTGGTTTTGAAATAATATATGAAAAAAAAATCCACAAATACCAAAAACCTCAAACATGTGTCAAATAACACAAAAAAGTCTAAAGTCACTGTTACTACATAATTACATAACCGATGTATGCAGACCTCTAATTAGGAAACAATCAATCATAAAATTAAAATGATTTAATGTTAATTGAATTCATAATGGTAACCTTGCATAATTTCGGTTCATATTAATTGTGGGTCAAAATTAAACAATATCCATTAAATGGTCATTAATATTTGTGATGTCATTTGTGACATAAGCAAGATTTCAAAAAAATATTTGTTTATTATATATATAGATTATATAATGGGTTTTTCTAATATGTGCCCCAGGGGCACATGATAAGGGGGGACCTGAGCTTATGTGTCACACCCTGATTGGTCAGCAGTTGATTGTGGGGTCTGATGATGATTAATAAAAATACCTCCTGACCAATCAGGCTGTGACACATAAGCATAAGCTCTGGTCCCCACTGTATCATGTACCCTTATATAATCACCAAATACCTTGTTGATGAACATGACATTACTAATAGTCGTCTCTACTAAGGTTAAACTAGTTCATTAGCGGGAATATCAAACTTCCTACAAGACTTGGTAGATAAACAAGTGATTCACCTAAATCAAATAACCAAGAGTAGATATAAAGTTGACCGATAACATACCTGCAACATCAAGCCTCAACGACAACCATCTCAAATGCACAACCCTTATGTCTTCGACGGTTCCTCTTTCACCAAGGCTTTACTAACATTGCCTTTTTTCTTACGCTTCGAGCCATTAAAATTTAACTTTGGGCACTCTGCGGCTAAGTGCCCCGACTCTTTACAACCGTGGCACAATTTGTTTCGGCAATCCTTGCTCTTGTGGTCTGATTTCCCGCAATTATAACACGCTTTTGGGCTTGCACTTGGGCAATCCCAACTCTTATGGTCTAGTTTCCCACAAGAGTAACATTCTTTCGAGTCGACTAAGCACCTACCTAAGTGACGTCTCTTACACTTGGTACAAAACGACCTCCCCTTTCGGGAATCCGGACTATCTGCGGAAGATTCTACATTCTTCCTTTTTTTAGAGATTTGAGGTGATCCTTCAAACTTCCTTTTCTCGAACTTCTTTCTCCCCCTTGGTTCCTCATCTATGGATGGCTCTCTCCTTTTTAGTATACAATAATAGAGATATTTTAGTATACATCAACATTAAAATAGCATAAACTTAAGGTGTATTCTCGTATTACATAAAAAATAAATTGATTAATATAATTGTGTACTCAAGTTAAAGAGAAAAGGATGGAACTAACAAGTTTTCATGTGAATTAAGTATGATAAAAGAAACCACACCTATCAACTTTACATTATATCCTTATTCTATGATAATTAGTAATGTCAGAGGTTAAAAAAATCATGGACATTTTTGTCATTCAAATGGTTTTTCTTCCCTTTCATTCCCTTACCGTTTCTTTCCACCCAAAAATGTGATATAGCTTTATGAAAGAAACATATTAGAAAATTTTCCTTCTTTGAAGAAAGAGCTCATAACACACTTTTTAATGCTCCCTCAATTAGAACTAATAACTATCACGTTACAACAACAATACCCAATGACGCCGGAGTGGGATACGGGTATCACGTTATAATTACAAAATAATTACAAAATACCTCTACCTTCTGGTAGATAATACAAGTGATTTCACCTAAATCAATTAACCAAGAGTGATATAAAGTTGACCTGATATAACATACCTGCAACATCAAGCCTCAACGACAACCATCTCAAATGCACAACCCTTATGTCTTCGACGGTTCCTCTTTCACCAAGGCTTTACTAACATTGCCTTTTTTTTTTATTACGCTTTAGAGCACATTATAAATTTAACTTTGGTTGCGCACTCTGCGGCTAAGTGCCCCGACTCTTTACAACCGTGGCACAATTTGTTTCGGCAATCCTTGCTCTTGTGGTCTGATTTCCCGCAATTATAACACGCTTTTGGGCTTGCACTTGGGCAATCCCAACTCTTATGGTCTAGTTTCCCACAAGAGTAACATTCTTTCGAGTCGACTAAGCACCTACCTAAGTGACGTCTCTTACACTTGGTACAAAACGACCTCCCCTTTCGGGAATCCGGACTATCTGCGGAAGATTCTACATTCTTCCTTTTTTTAGAGATTTGAGGTGATCCTTCAAACTTCCTTTTCTCGAACTTCTTTCTCCCCCTTGGTTCCTCATCTATGGATGGCTCTCTCCTTTTTAGTATACAATAAATAGGATATTTTAGTGTTACATCACATTAGATAGCATAAACTTAAGGTTGTATTCTTGTTATTAAATAAAAAATTAAATTGACTTAATATTATTGTGTACTCAAGTTAAGAGAAAGGGGTGGAACCAACTAAACAAGTTTTCATGTGAATTTTAATGTATGGATAAAAAGAAACTCATCACCTATCAATTTTATACATTATAATTACGTATTCTTTGTTAATTTGGAATGTCAGAGGTTAATAAATAATGGACCATTTTGTCATTCAAATGGTTTTTCCTTCCCTTTTATTCCCCTTGCTGTTTTCTTTCCACACCAAAAGGTTGATATAGTCTTTATGAAGAATACCACATTAGAATATTGCCTTCTTTGAAGAAACGAGCTCATGCAACTCCTTTTTTAATGTTCCCCTCAATTTAGATCTAATAAACTATCACGTTTACAACAACCATTTACCCATTGACGTCGGTAGTGGGATACAGGTTAATCACATTTCCCCTCCCATGTTATTATTTACAAAAATAACCTCTACTTCAACAATATATATAATATTGTAGTTATAAACTTAGAGATAAATCTTAACTCACTCTTTTTCTAAATAGAGAAGGTTGGTTGTACACAATATGCGGCACTAAGATGAAGTATTTGAAATGTGACCATGTACTACAGTTATTTTATCAACTCGTGTGTGATGTTTTAGTTACCTTGGAGTAACATGACCTTGATCCTCTCTACCAGACGGTAGTTGAAATGAATTAGCATGGCGTTGCTCCTCTCTATCGGGCGGTAGTTGAAATGGAAAATGAGCAAATTGTATCTTCAGGGCTGGTGAGTCAGGTTTCTTGTTGTCAAACTTGTAACCTGCATAGCGTTCCATTAGATCAAAACTTAGAGAGCAGAATTTGAAAATAAATTTACTTCTACCCAAATTGAATAAATAAATATATAAATAAAATTAGTAAAAAATTCGAACCTTGAAGAGCTTCCAAAGCAGTTAAAGCATGATTGGAATCCGAAAATTCAACAAAGCACAAAACCAAGCCTCTATCTGCACCCTGCAATTTACGACAATGATATGTAGGTAAGTATCCAAAACAAGGACAACTGTGCATGATCGAAGATCAAAGATTGTATTTACAAATAATCCCTACTTTGCTGGTTTGTAAGCTTTCTTTATTTTGGACAAATTTTTTTTTGCTAAAATATACTGGGAACTGAAAATAATCCCGGGAATCAGAAAACAGTGAAACATTCCCTAACATTTAAAATGGCCTGAAGTATTCAACTTGTCAAAGGAACATTGATTTTATTATAACTCCAGTTTTCAGTTATCACTAATGGAACTAACAAAAGGCATGAATCATGATGAAAGCCAAAGCAACATATTAGGTTACAAAATTACATATCGGCATAGATAAACCATATATAAGTTCTTTATACTGAGCAAGAATAAAAATACCCATGATTTGCTTCAAGTTCAAGTTGTAACCGAATGATCTTACATCAATGTTGGATTCAAATAACATACATCACTGGAACACTGAATATATGGTGCACCAAAATCGTTTGTAAGCGAGAATATGGCTTAACAAAATAACACTATACTTCTTCCAAGTTCCAATAGTAATGTATTGGTAATCCAAAGAAGGTGCTAATAAAATTAGAGGCTGCAACTTAGATAATTAATATTATATGTAGGGAACCGATTCTGTATCTATATATTATGCACATTCTTCATAATGAGAATGCAACTTATATATACATATGTGAGATAGAATTCGTGAGATAGGTGGTGTAGGTTGTAAAAATTTGTTGTTAGGGACTAGTTTTGTCATTTTTGTATTTTACCCCTCAAACACTATAAATAGTGGAGGTTTCTTTGTTTTTGTAACGGTGCCAAATCATTGTATCAATGTCATTTGAGAAAAGGGAAAAACACACTTATCAGACTCTCTCTAGCTCTCATCACACACACACACACACACACACACACACTAAAGCTTATTCAAGATATATTTGATCCTAAAACCCAGTCATGATTTTAGTCCACAAAAAATTCCTTAAATTGGCCATTAGTTAATGGTAAATTTTCATTTGAACGAGGTCAAAGATTTTTATTTAACTAAGTGTATATCAATAGATCATGGAAACTTTAAGCTTTAATGTTGCTTAATACATACCGTAAAAAGCACCTAAAAGACCCATTCATAGATCTTTACGCCTCTTAGCATGTTTTACTCTCCTTTTTTCTACTTTTTTTTTTACTTTTTATTTTTTCTATATTTGTAAGGAATTTCCATGTTAACAAGGACCATATGCATATTCCTTAATATACGTTATCTCTAACATGTTAGTTATGTTGGTTACCTTATCAAACACAAGCATCACTCTTTCCAAATTAACAAAAACGCCTTTTAGGTTATAAGCAATCAATATATTGCCAATAAAATAAATACTCGGAACTTGGTAAGATAGGTTATAATACAAAGGTGCCATAAGTTCATACATGTTCAATAATTGCTTCTATTGCTTAAGAGATATAGGTGGAATTTATGAATGTTACAAACATTTTAAAAGGGGATTGTACGGTATGATACTTACATGTCTTGGACTCATGATGCACAAGTCGAAGTTCTTGAAAACGAGTATAGGCCGATATACAAATCTTTTGCCAGATGTCAAGGAACAATAATCATCTAGATAATCCTGATAGAGAAGAAATATTTCTAACCATCTCCAATATTAGCTACATGATTAGAAAGTAAAATTAATTTGCAAGTGCATTTTCTCTTGTCAAACGATCCATTAACGGACAGCAATATACATTCTCTCCGTCATATGTAAGCTAAAGTAATATCTGTATTGAAATGTCCTGAGTAAAACATATTTCAAGATTTTACCTTTTTGCATCATTATAAATTTTTGGACTATTGATTTTGGTAAGTAGTAAAAGGGTTTTGTTTGATTTACTGTCGAACACCTTTACAAAATGATATGTTGATTAGAAAATAGCAACCTTTTGGAGCAAGTCAGAAAAAAGCACTAAATACAAACAAAACCAGTTTGTATATAGTATCTACTGTTTGTGCCAAAAATTACCATTGACAGAACTAGATAGTAGATACCTTTTAGATGTTCATAACAATTAGAGGTGGCTAATTAAGCGGGTTGGGCGATGGGTAAAAAAGGTAGATTTTAGTACACAATGGGTCTAATTGATGTAAAACACTATTCGTCCAAAAAATTTAACTTTTTATACATGTTAAAGACAAAATTCACGTATGATTACATGTTAACTTTTTATACATGTTAACTTTTTATACATGTAATCACGTATGATTACAAAAATCAAATCATTCCAATAATGTTAAAGACAAAACAGATTTTATGCATTTACAAACACTATGGGTGACTTTTGATCCATTTGGCCTGTTAAAGACAAAACAGAACCCCAATCGACCCATTCATAGTTTATCGTGACAAAACTGCCACACTGCCACCTCATAAATAAAACATCAAATAGTTACTAATAGTTCAAAAATATATCACAGAAAAGGATACGAGATACTTCTCTCCGAGAACAGTCACATGGAAGTGCATCTACAAACAAGACATTAGATACCCGAATTCCAACTGGTGGAGCATCAGGCATCCTCAACGATGCGGGTCTTTCGGTTACAGTGTCAGGAATTGCGGGCCCCATACCCTGCATAACATCTCTTCTACCAAGTGGATATGGATCTTCCCACGTAGGTGGATGACCACTACGGCTTGTTCCAGCAGCGTATCCACTAATGCCCGTTTCAGAACGACGAATACCAATGTAATCATCTACACCATATGCTCCAGGCCTGGACGGCAAAACCTTAAAAACATGACAAAGCATTGAGATTTGTCTCATTAATCGCTAATATAAAATGAAAAATCCAAAAGCATATGACTTGACATATTGGTATGCGTGATTCTTACATCGTTTTGTAGATAATCAGACGAGCTACTGAGGTGATTATGAGATGTCCACAACGATTGTGACGACAATGTTGATGGTTCAGATGGTATATAACTAGGATAGGCTGGTGGTGGGCCACTTGCTGTTACAAACGATCACACTAATAAGTATAATTTCATCTCAATCAGCACCAAAAATACAAAACAAATTAAAGTTTTTGCACCATTATTCTCTATACTAGTCGGTTTCTTCACATTACACAACTTTACAGCTTCTAATCGCCATACTACTAAAAGATATCTAAAGCGAAGATTGCCAAAAACTATGTAAACATTACCACTTACACATTCGCATAAAACTTACTTGTTTTACATTTATCACTTTTACTCCTTAAAGGGTGTTTGCCATTTTGCTTATCTAAACTTACATTTATCTACTTATCGCATTAATCTAAAGCAAACAACCATTACTTAGCATAAACAATTAACAAGCAATCACCCCTACTAATATCTTTCTCATTAAATCCTCTTCCGGATTTTGATGACAAACACGAATGAAGCCAAACCCGAAACCGAAAAAAAATCTTGAATACTCTAATCCTAAAAAGACTGAAACTTTATCAATTCTAAGGAGCCCAAAAAGCATTAAATCCTTATACCCTGTTTTCCCATTTGTTAGAAACAGATTATAAGATCAAATTCACTAAAAACTATATACAATTAAGATTCTTTTCTTGTATGAGGTGGGTCAAACTAGGTTATGTTCAAAGATGAATATTGATTAAAATAAAACAGTGAATAATAAAGATATTGTGGAAGAAGAAAAACCTCTGTCCGCATATCGCCAGTAAGGATCCGCCATTGTTTTGTTGTTTTGATGTTCGGCTGATAACTTCCCCTGTTTCTTTTTTTATATTGTTTCTGGTTAATATATGGGTGTTTCAAAATTATAGATTTTGTTTTAGGGTGTGTTTAGGATTAATTAAATTATCCTTTATTTTTCTATTTTGTTTTTGTGATACTTGCACTCTCGGTGCTCACTGTCCGAAAACCGAACAGGACCGATCAAAACCGGACTGAACCGAACCGAAATAGTTAGGTCCGATCCGGGTCGGTCCGATTCGGTCCGGTCTGGTCCAATAAGGCATAATTGTCGGTTTTTTCATAAGACCGGACCGGACCGATGACCGAAGATAAGGAAAAGGATGGACCGAGAACCGGACCAAAATAGGTTCGGTCTGGTCCGATCGGTCCGGTTCCGGCCGGTTTCTCGGTTCGGTCCGGTCCGCGGTCCGTTTTGCTCACCCCTACTTACACTTAGTTTTCGAGTTTTAAATGAAATGAAAAAGTAAAAGAATAAGAAAAAGAAAAGTAAAGGAAGTGTTGGTTTATATGTGCATGAGATAGATGAAAAGAAAACTAATCATGAATCATGTTCTTAAGTTAGAGAAAAAGAAAAAAAAACTTGTTTAAATTACATGCATACCCTTTAGTTGTTAGCATCAAATCTTTTATAAAGGGCATATTAGTCTTTACATAACATAATCTAATGTTCTCTTTCTCTTTCCTCCAAAAATAAAGTGAAGATTTTTTAAGAAAAGTTCATTTCACTTTCCTCTGTAATTCTCTTTCCTTTTCTAAAAGGGTAAACACAATTTATGAACAATGTACTTTATTCTCTGTCTCATTATGCATACTCTATCAAAAATAATACCATTATGAACCATGAAAACCGCTACTAGCCAGTCTTTTTTTTATGTTACCAGTTTGACCGGTCAAAGGTAACATTACCTTATTTCCACCTCACGTCACTTTTTCCACATCACATTTTCCACGTCACTTTTTCTCTTCATAATTTCCCTCCAAGTTTATCATATTCAGTAACGCTTCCCTCCAATTCAGTAACACTGCCAAACAAAATTTCTTTCTTACAACCAAATTCAGTAACACTTGATATAGATTCACACCCAAACCATACAAATTCAGTAACACTTCCCTCCTCTTCAAGAAAATGGATTCCGATCTCAATAACCCAAATGATCAATGGGAACTGAAACTTGATAGATGATTACGATCTCAGATTAACACTCGTTCTCCGTCCCTGCGGCAACACACGTGTTGAAACATCTACCACAACCCAAAAGCCGGTTAGGATAATACCCAGTCCTACGTGTATTGTTCAAGCAGCCAAGCTGCGTAAACAAACGGATTTTCAGGATAGTGGGGAGGAGTGTGTAATGTCGACACAAAAATATATTAAGAAAGTTGTTGATGATGTGGGTGAGGATGTGGATTTTAAACGTGGTTCATGGGTTAGCGCGATTGAGTATATGGATGCTAATGGTGGCATTGTTAGTGGGTGTTTAGGATATATCAAGAACTTTCTCAAGAATGGGAAACTTGATCGAGTTGTTGCACTAGTCAAGTCTTGTACTCCGAATGTGCTTGGCGATCTTATAGTAACTCTCAAAGATCTCTTATGTACAATAGATGGTTCAATACATCACAAAGTCATTGATGATGGGGGTTATGGAAAGGATATTACTGTATGAGCTGCTTTGATACTTGCTAATGTTTCAGTTTTTTCTTCTAAACCATCAATGCATTACCTTAACATTACAATGAGAAACGTGGTTAAGGTTTTTCATAAGGATACAGTTCCTGGAAGTGGCAGTGGTGTAGGTGGGAGTGGAATGTTAGACGAAGAAGAAATAATGAAATGTTTAGGAGAAAAAGAAATGGTTGAATTAGAGTTGCAGGTTTGTGGAAATTTTACTGATCAAGAGGATTTATACAAGTTTGATAAATAAGTATTAAACCTCGCATTAGAAGAAGAAGCAAGGCAAGCAAGGGTTGAACAAGAGTGGTTGGACAAATGTAGGCAAGAACAAGAGTTGGATGAGGAACATGAGAGACAACTATAGGGCTTCTATGTGTAACTTATCTACCAAGTAGCTATTATTGTATCAGTTTAAGTTGTATCGGTTTATGTGCTATTGTAATGTAGTTTCTTTATATTTCTTTATATTTATTAGAAATGCAGTCAATTGAACATGAGTTTAGAATGGAAATGCAGTCAAATCAGAGCATTTGCATTTGCAGTTTGACTTTCTAAAGTCAAACTGCAAATGCTAAATGGCATGAGTTGAAATGGGAGCTGTAAATGCAGTCAAATGAGCATTTGCATTTGCAGTTTGACTTTATAAAGTCAAACTAAAAATGCAGTCAAATGAGCATGAGTTTAGAATGGAAATGCAGTCAAATCAAAGCATTTGCATTTGCAGTTTGACTTTTTAAAGTCAAACTGCAAATGCTAAATGGCATGAGTTGAAATGGGAGCTGCAAATGCAGTCAAATGAACATGAGTTTAGAATGGAAATGCAATCAAATCAGAGCATTTGCATTTGCAGTTTGACTTTCTAAAGTCAAACTGTAAATGCTAAATGGCATGAGTTGAAATGGGAGCTACAAATGCAGTCAAATGCAATGTTTTAAAAACCAGGTCTCTAATCGACCCGGTCGAGTCACCGGGTTACCGGTTCAACCGGTTCGATCGTCGGGTCAACCTGGTCTTCCACAACAAAAAAATAAAAAATATTTATAATGATACAAAAAAATATATATATAAAAATCATGAATATTTCATATATATTGCCTAAAAACCATATACTAACAAATATAACATGTAAAAAATAAAATTATGTCACACGTATATGTAATTAACTTGCTTTATTTGTAAAAAACCACGAAAAAGAACAAAACCCGGCCCGGTTTAATTTAACCCGTTTTTCTAACAAAAAACGGTTCAACCGGCCGGGTCGATCCGGGTTTCAAAACATTGGTCAAATGAGCATTTGCATTTGAAATTTGACTTTAGAAAGTCAAACTGCAAATGCAGTCAAATAAGCATGAGTTTTGAATGACATGACTTTTTAAATGGCATTTGCTAAATGGCATGAGTTGAAATAGGAGTTTTAAAATAGTCAAATCATATCCAAACACCCCCTTTATCCAATGCAGTCAAATGCTAAATGGAAATGCAGTCAAATGATCTAAAAATACAGCTAACATTTCCCATATTCATATACTAATTAACAGTAAATAGTTGTTTTACTGCAAAATTTTATAGAATTACCAATTCATATACTAATAATAAGACATTAAAAGTAAAGTGTTTTTAAAAATCAAAATACAACAGATCCGATCATGGTTATTTTCATCAGGAGCTCTTGGACTTCCTCTTTCTTGGAGCCGAAGGCGGAGCATTAGGATCACCAGGAGCTCTTAAACCAAGTATACATCCAGTCATGGCTATTTTTCTGTACCCTCTTGAAGCTGAAGTTGAAGCAGCTAGTGCATTGGAAGTGGAAGTGGAAGCAACTTTTCTTGTGGGAGCTTTGAAAGTGGGAGTGGAAGCAGTGGGAGCTCTGGATCCTGTGGAAGTGGAAGCAACTTGTCTTGTTAGAGCTATAGATCTTGTTCTTGTGGAAGTGGAAACAACTTGTCTTGTGGGAGTTCTGGATCTTGTGGGCTCTCCTTAAACATCCTTATCTCAGCATCAATGAGTGGATATTTAACATCATTAAATAAGACAAGATCTTCATCACCAAAAACACCTTCATCAAATATAATCATCTTTATCACTGGATATTTGAATAAGCATTGGAATATATAAGATGTTGTATTTATACTACTTAACTTAATAAGTGAAAAGCTTGACTCAATACAACAAAATGCATACCTTTATTCACCTTCAATTGATCATGCTCTGCCTCCTTTGCCTTCTTTACCTTTAGCATCCTACCAAAATCCACTTCAAGCATCATACCTTTGATTATGTTTTCAAGATCAAGATCAACATCATCAAGATCATGCACTTTTCCTTTTCCCTTATCATGCTCTGCCCTGCTTTCCCTTTATTGCCTTATGTAACCCTTGCGGATTTTCCAGAATCTTAATGTTCTATTTAAGTCCTTTGACTTCTTGACTTTTACTGATTTAGTCAGATCAGTTATCGTGTTTACGGTAGTCAGTTTATTATCAATGTGATCATTAGTGCAATTATTATTTTAATCATCTTATTGTGGATAATTATATCTATATTTGATCAATTTCCAGGAAGTTATCCCGCAAACGGCTTAAAATATCAAACAACGCGTTCTGACATGTCCGCTAATGGTCCATATCAAATCTAAAATAATTTAACTTATTTACCTATGGTGTGAATATTCAAAGTTCATCTAAAAACATTTTTACATTCGTTAAAAATACAAGAAAACTTCGGGTCACGTTTTAAATCACAGAATATGATCGTTAGATAACCCGACAAGAGACAAAAGGTACCTAGGATTCCCCTAGGATGCCAACCGGATTTCGAACCCCACAAGGGATAACTAGGCTTGATTTTAGGCGTCTTGTTCCATGCATGTACCAACTATATTGTCTTATCTCATTTCAAAAGAACACACACCTCATTTGTAAAACACACACTTCATTTGTTTCTTTCTTTTTCTCTCCTTGTCGTCCGAAAACACACACCACACACACACATATAATTTTTGATTTGGATCCAAGAACATGAAGGTGTAAACGTTTCCAAGTTGATTCTAATAGGCGTGGTTTCTTTAAAATAACGTTTGGGTTGTCGTTTTCGTGTTAATCTCATCTTCAAAACTCTCTTTTGTAAGTCATCTTATTTCAAATATTCTTGTCCTTTTAATAGTGTAATGGTGCATAGATGTTGGTTGTACGGTGCTTTTTCTAAAAATCAAAAGCAAAAATTTTACAAATAAATATTAAGGGTGTTTGTTTTGGTTCGAACTCAAGGAAAGGAAAGACACGGAAAGGTCATTTTTATATCGTGGTTGTGATGGTTGGATACTCCTTCCGTCCCACATTAAGTGTCCAGTTTGATTTTTTCAAGTCTTTTTTCTTCATCTTTGACCTTAATTATTTCTTTTTATGTTATATGTTACTTGATGCAAAATATATGAATTGATAGTGTTTTGAATGTATTATTCATTGGTACTAGCGGGGTACCCGCGCAATGCGGCGACGGGTAGCCGGTAACTAAATTTTGTGGCGAGCAAATGCTATTTATTTATAGCAGGGTACCCGCGCGTTGCGACGACGGGTACCTTGTAAATAAATTTTTATGCGAGTAATGCATATGATTATGTCTTTCAGTGATGAATGATGATAATATTATGGAGTTAAGAGACACTCGCTTATTGTTTCTTACAATGATAAATATAACAACACAAAATATGAAAATACAGTCTCGAATATTGCACAAAATAGTGCCAAAAATTCCGCAATACACCGAAAACTTTATTGCATAAAATCGCCAAACATAACTACGATATTGGACAATGCATTTTGTTAAATTCTGCTAAAAACAAGCATAACATTTCGGCAAGAAATAAGCACAAATTTCTCTACCAAACATCCTTAAATTCAGTACAAATTAGCCACAACAAATGATTTATGGCTCATACAAGAAATGCAAGAAGTTGTAGGACACATTGCAATTGCTATGGTTCTCCTTTAAGCTGGTGATTGTTGTAGGTCTTAATACATGCAACATTTGTGCAAGCTTTTGAATAAAATTATAAACATGCGACCTTATATGAGCACCTGCATGTTTGACAGCGCAAATATTGTAAGAACTTTAACAATATAAAATAAAGCAATAAATCATGAACAGTTGGTTGCTTTTATACGTATAAATATGTTTCTTCAACATTATAATGTATATGAATGAACTGAAAGAGAATTAGAGCATTAACATGGAACATGTAAAAAATTGTACCAATAGATTGGCATACATCTTCACCGTCAGAGCAACCAGTTTGTTGATTAATTTGTGTTGTCAACGACCATAAAAAACAAGACATATAATACTATTCGCCATCAGAAACTCATATGAGCACATGCATGTTTGACAGCGCAAATTTGTATTATGGCTTTGAACAAAACACTTGGTATTTATATAGACTTTTTCTTTTCGCTAGAATTAAAAGGCATTTCTATGAGTGTTTTTTCTTATAATAAAAAGCAGTTTCTACTTTCTAGTCATTTAATTTATTTCACAATGCATTTAATTTATTACAAGGGTTGAATGGAGGTTACATTGAGCGGGTTGTTACAGAATGGACTAATGAAGACACTTAAATATTTAATTGTAACGAATTGATTTAATTTTTACGTTTCTTCCCACACAAACTATATTCAAAACACACAAGTTAATTTCATTTTCTATAATTAGTAAGTTAAAATGAGCATCCTAACAATACTCGCTAGTGTGTATGCCATGCTTTTATAGAGATTTTTAAGGTTTCTTGTTTTTAGCATTTCCATTCTCTAGCATTATTGCATTAGTCGTTATAGTTTGGTGAATGTTACATTTTAGAATTGAAAGACATTAATTTTTCAAGATGTTACATTTCATTATTTTCCAAGATGTTACAACATTGACTAATTTTTGGTCTTAATTTTTTAAAGAAATGTTACTTTGTTACTTTCTTATTAAGGAAATGTTTTTACTTAATTTTTTAAGACTTCTTTATTTAGAAATATGCAAAATGCATTATAAGGTAGTAGATATAATTTTCATTAAGTATTATATAACACAAACACATATATTTACGGTCAAAGTTGATGAAAAAAAACCTTAAAAAGTCAAACTGGACACTTAATATGAGACGGAGAGAGTAACATTTATGTACTATGTAGCTTATTTATCATTTAGCTTAATAATAAGCTTTCGAAGAGCTTACTGTAGCTTATTTGAGGCTTATTTGGTTTCGGACATAAAAAGGTCACAAGGAAAGAGGTTTTGGTTATTTACTTCTTTTATCGTATTTTTATAGCTTATTTTAATAGCTTATTT